>UXSR01000158.1:0-66419 GCA_900604375.1 Mesocestoides corti
CGGCCACCTCGTGTCTGAGGCTAAGTAACCCCAGGCACAGAGCAAACCAACACCGGAGACGCATTGTTCGACGCAGCTGAATGCCAGGCACTGTGCGTGCACATGCATTTATACGCGTCAGTGGCCACCACGCTAACCAATGGGCGTCCGAGCTACACACATACACGCACGCACATCGCGAGATCCTGGCTGTTTTTTCGAGACAAGCGCCGGCGGCTAACGTTGACCCTCCAACACCGCCCCCCCCCCCACCTTCTTACACAATTCACCATCGCTGTTACGCAAATCCCTCCAACAATTACGCAGATGGTTTCTCAGTTAAAAGTACTAATTGTTAATAGTAAAAGTGGCCAGGCTATCCACATGGGGTTATGGGGTGTCCCCTTAAAATGTTACAGGCACATAACACAAACAGTCATGGATGTAGAGATAATCGGAACTATTGCGCAGACAGCAAAAAGCCCAAACACGGGGTTGGAAATATTACAAAGTGTATAAAGAGCATGGGTCTAGTAAGCATCAATTTGAGTTCAGTTCATAGGACATTTCTAGATTATGAAGGTTCAAGGTGAGGGCATCGAGGTCCATTCGCGTCTGTTGTAATCTATCGATCAGGCGCTGTGGGATTACACCAGTGAAGGGGGACAGCGAGTTCCAGTAGAAGGCAGGAGATTCCACTGAAGTGTCTCTGAATTGTTGCGGATGTTCTTCGCTGCAGTCGAGACGGCGGAGGGCTTTGCCTAGCAAATCATTCCTACACGAGATTAATGGAAACGAAGAGACAGATCACATAGTCTTTTGGTGCTTCAGCCGTTACATCCACAACAACAGGGGGAGAATTAATCACGCATAGCTGAACACGGGAGACCACTGCATCCTTAGAACTGAGCTTCCGCTTGTGCCAGAAGACAAGGTCTATTACAAAAACTAGCAACTTTTGATGGAGTGACTAGTTAGAGCCATCGCGCATTGTGCAGCATCAACTTTGGTGAAACCGAATCGAGGTATTGACGAATTGTGAAGAATACAGCGAGGCGGGTGTGCTTGGTGGTTGGTCCGTGTTGCACAAGTGATGGTTAAGTAACGGAGAGCTTTTCCTGCCATTAACTAGGAAAAAGTACTATACGGACACCCAATCAGCGCATCGTGTTGTCTAATAGCGTGTTTGTGATTGGCTGTTTATGCACCAAGGTGCTCCATTCAACCTCTCCTGCTTTTGGGGTGCTATAAAGAGTGACCACAAGTTGTCCCGTGTGTGTTTGTGCTAATTTTTGAAAATCCACTGCAGTTGATTGTACAATATGACGGAGGCAAACACACACACACACACAACCACCAACGTCAATCAGCACGATTTACTGTGCGTTCGCTACAAATGGCAGATGTGTCTTGACGTGGTGACCTTGGGACCGCAGCTAACGACCAGTGGCAATTTGAAATCTAAAGGGTTGGTCATTTAGTTGTTCAGTAGAAAAAAACACAATTTTAGGCTAATTATAATCAAATCGTTTTGTAATTTTTGAAATAAGTGGTCAGTCGTTTCGAAACCAGGTTACATCAATTGCCCACGAGACACCAAAACTGTTTGACTTAGTAATCAGCCAATCCAGACTTACTGCCTGCTTCGTACGCCAATTTCATTGGTTGCTGAAAAGATATACCTTTCTTATCTGTTTACAATTCCATCTTCGTTTGATGCAACCCGGTTCTCAACGTGGTCTGCGATGGTTCACTACGCTTGGATCGTGGTCATTTTCGACTGAAGTCAACATAGGAGATCCAATATTCGACGCTAATGGCTTGTTTATTGGGTCGTGCTTGCGAGTACGTCTTTCAAGTCACACGGAATCGAAAAATCGGACCGATCAACGACTGCGATGCATTAAAACACTTTACAAACACTCAAAAGAACCGCCCAGGTTTCAGAACCAATCGCTTGCAAGGCCGAATACCCACCGCACGTGAGCGAAAATTATCATTTGAGGAAAAGAAGAACGTACAGTACACGAGCACTATGCAAGTATTCTTCCATGGCTGCAAGAGATTCGACCTTTTTAGCGTCCAATTGAGAAAGCCTTTCATCCAGTTGAGCTAGCAATCGCTTATTCAGTTTGTTCTTATTCGAACAATCCAAATTGGCGGTTGATCCTAGCCAGAAAATACAATCACGTAAAAAAACCGGTCCCAATTTGTGATGCGTGAGAACTAGTTAAAACCAACCTTTGAGTAATTTGACAAGAATCAACTGAAGTTTTGTGTCGACCGCGTCAAATTCAGGGAGGACGGGACGTGAGTTCTCCTTGCCCCCTGAATCACCGTCATGTTGAAAACGGGTGCTCACCTGACAAAATTAACCAGCTGTGACGTTGGAACCAGAGTTTAGGAATTTCGAAAACAATGAGGCACTTACGTCCATTGTTACAGCTCGATATCTCCGGAGGGCAGCAGTGATTTTCTCAAAACAAGTGGAAACTTCAGAAAGACCTTCGTCCTCCAACGTCAATATGTCTTGCATAATATTAAGCTTTGAAAGCTCCAATCTGGCTTCGTCAATTTTCTACAGACAAATCACAGCGTAAAACAACGTGTTTACTAATATTTTGTGCGTAGAGAAGACATACTCGGTCCAGCAGTTCAATGCAGAAATCCTGTTGGGCTTTTCGTCGTTCTGACTGCAATCTACTTGCTTCGAGGGACTCGCCCGACGCAAGCAATCTGATTAGTTCCAGACACTCGCGCTTCAACGAAGAACACTCAGATTCGAGGTCTTTGATATCGTCTTGGCTACTGAATAAAGAAGTCTGACAATGATAGGCACCATGCACTAAGTGCCATTATAATTGAAATTTGAATTAGGTCACATTTAAGTTGAGTAAATGTATAAGGAAATCTGGAAAAGGGAAAATGCTCGTGACTTAAAGACCAGGCCTCCAAGGTGTATTTTTGTGGGGACAAATTAAGGACTTGTGAGAGTAGGCAGTTTCTTCGAGGATTCTAGAAATCAAGGCAAGCAAAGTTGCTTAATAACTGTCCATATACAAATAGCCTGACATAATTTGCTGCACGATAACACGACGGTCATTGATCCTGAAGAACCGTTCTGTGTAGCTAACCTGAAAACCGCACATTATTTAGTGCTCTTTCATGGCGTCACCTTACTTTAGCACAGTTCGAAATTCACGTGTTCTTTTTGCCAAAACATTGCTAAAGCAAGTTTTGTAGGCCACATACAATCGATGATAAAATTGCTTTTAGTAAATAAACAGCATATATAGAATGTGGAAAAGTCGGATACATACATTGATTCAGAACCGCAGCCAGGTTCACCATTAAGATAGGCGTTCAAAAAATCTATTTCGGCCTTAAGCTGAGCTTCTTCGGCAAGAAGATGTAACTTTGTTGATTCTGTCAAATAGTTGGCATTTTCAAGCCGGGTAGACTCAGATTTGAGAGGATCCGTGCTTCGAGCAGTTGAAATAGGCGTAGACGGTAATCCGGTGCTAACGGAAGGTGCTATTGTATACAACTGTTTCTAAAGTGTAGAAAAACATTAGTCGGCCAGGATTCACTGTAAACCTGTGGGTGAATAAAACTGGTAAAAGGCAGCCGAATTAGAACAGCCATGAAAACAAACAATAGACAAGCATTGGAATGTGACCAGATTCCTGAAGTTTTCTCAGCTACTAAACATTCGGTGTCCTTATTTGTCACTGTAAGACATCCGCACTGCCAACCATAAAATAAATCTAAACAAATGAATGGATTTTTTCTCTCAGAGATGACGCGAAAGAAGATGCTAATAGGGGAATCATGATAAGTAAGGGGCTAGCTTGGCTTTATAGACGAAAGAATGAGCTTAAAAATGCTAAGTAAAAGACAAAATATAATAATAAGGCTATGATAATAAGACTAAGGTATTTTGAAAAACCAAAACATACCATTAACTCAATGATACTGTCAGAAAAAGCAGTGTTCTCGTAATTCTCTTTTACCAAAGACTTAATATCCCAAGTACAAAGCAGTCCTCCATCGCTGTCTGAAGAATTAATTTCGCCTTTTGCATTAGTAATAGCGTTAAAATCTTCAAGAAAGTTCTCACAGAATGATGCATTCAATTCGAACTACTTGGCGAAAAAATGAACAAGGGCACGTGTTCGCCTTACTTTTCTGTCAAATACAGCGCACTTCCCCATATTTTCATTTAATTGTTTAGAGAAAAGCTTTTCCAAAACCTGCTCACAATTTTTACCAGGAAGACCTGCAGAGGCCGCTGCCATGTCGATTGCGTTATGAAAAAGCGCGCCGGCCTCAGCCAATCGTGTATTCGTGGGCGTTTGAACAGCCTTCGTTGAGGAACATGGACCGATGATAAGTACTCCAGGCGGCGCTGACAATATAGTGGACGCTTCAGGCTTATGGTTGGTCGCTAAAGATTGCTATATTGTTCAGGTTTAATTCGTATGAGAGTTCAGACAATTTACACAACCAAACAAATACTAGAAAAGAAAAAAGATGACCAAACGAAAGCAACAGTAACTGTTAGAAAATTCGAAGACAAAGTTTTTAACTTTAGAATGAATAAAAAGGGGTATCAGAACAACTTATGGAACAATGGGGTAAAGTTATGCAACATCTTTCAAAAAAAATAATTGCCGCAAAGTTTAGTTATTTAATCATTAGTGCAAATCATGGAAATCAACCTATAAAAGTATGTACTAAGGATTATTCTTCGAGAGTCTGATGATAAACCTTAAATCATGCAATTCCTATATACTTTTATAAATTTAGGCTCCAGATATTGTAAAAGTAGTATTCCTATGTGTACACGGAAATCCACAATGTGTCTACAACTGTTTCGTTTCTTATAAATCTTATTTTATAAATCTGTCAAAAAAGTTAATGTTGCATTATTTAATTTATGGAGCAAAAAAGCTTGATATAATTCGAACAGCATTATAATAACTTGCTTGCGAAAAATTTGATTCAAAGAGTAACTGGAAAACAAAATTTATTTTATTATCATTTTGTGATTATGGTTAAAAAAAAAGATTTGCTATGATTGTCGAATTTACTAACTTGTTGTTTTTTGGTATTCTGTGACTTCACATGCCACACTAATCAGAAAATATAATATGCAATGCTTGGAAATTCAAGACAGAGTATCAAAAATTAATCAGTATAGTTGGTGACGAGCTTCAGGGAAATTTACCTACATTTATTTGGGATGTAAAGTTTACATGGAAAAAAATTTTATGGTGTAGCTAAGTTAGACGACCAAATTTCAGTGTTCGTTTGAGTTTTCATTTGGCAAAAATGATTTAATACATTGTATCCAGGTTTTAATTCCACAGATTTGTAGTATATAGGCGACATTCTTGGAAGTAGCAAAGTCAGCTTGTATAAAGTACTAAACCGCAGTTAACTTCTATGCAGTATGACGTACTTGCATACATTTGCAAATTATTTCTTTATATTTTGTCCAATCAGAGGTCTGAATTACGAGAAAACAAAGTGATATAGTTCCAAATTCGAAAATATTCTTCACACAGACTTGACTGTAGCAATTGTGCTTGCCATTATATACATATATACCTGAGCTTGTTACTTTGTGTTTACTTGGATGTCATGAAATTATTATCACCGAACAGTAATAGTAGAGATATGTGAAAATAATAGATAACCAAAAAATACAATTAAAATAGATCTAATTTATTTCTTGCTGGATTTTCCATAACTCTTGTATTTGTATATCGAGATCAAATTATTATTTTAACATGTTAAATTAGGTGCTTTCAATAAACTTAAGGCATTTGCCTGTAATTGTGCACCTTTCGATCTCGTTTTATGATTAGAAATAATGGCGAAACGTTTCTGAAACATAGCTGTGGTTTTTTTATAAATTTCTTGAAGATTACACCTTAAAAAATGTAAATGGGACATGGATGCCACTCCAATAAAGCTACGAGACCCATTGTTTCGTTATTGGTGCATTGTGGCTGGGACGTCGTGGAGATAAACAATGATAGCGAAGTGGCTCTTTGCACGCGTTCTCTCTGCGTCGAAAATACCTCCGTAGTCTAAATACCTTTAGAAAGCCCCAATGTACGTCACAAAACATGCGTCATCATATTTTTTCGTCGCCTTTGGGAAAAATACACAATTTTTCGTGTGATTTACTGGTGCCAAAAATACCTCTTCCGTTGGATACTTTTTCCCCCAGCCGCTTACATGGACCATCAACGTGACACAGAGCACAAGACTGCACGCGATTCCGCACCATGTTTACCAAGTTCTGTTTTAATACCGTTGTTAGGAAGTCCTGTGCAGGGTGATCAAAACAATCAGCTTAGTTGTGACACCTGTCCTGATGTGGGTACAGGGGGTCCAAGTAATGCCTCATCGTCCGTCAGAAGGTCCCCAAACAATCGCTTAGGATTTTGTCACCTTGATTCCTTGTTGTGTGGGTGTTTGTCAAGACACGACGCAGATGGTGTGGATGCGTCTAAACCAAGAAAACCCCGACACTTCAATCGCGATGCCAAGCACGCGCCAGTTGGGCCTGTGCCCTCTTGTGAATCACAAACCAATCCTTCTGAAGAGACCCAAACAACTTGTGTAAATGAAGAGAACGATGCTGTCAAGTGTAAAGATGGTGATAAAGGCCACGCGTCTTTCTTCAGATGGTCACCTGTCTCCCGCTTGAGGTGTTATATTTACAGAAAGCGACACAAAAGTGGACTGCCTAAAGCAGACGCAACAGGGGCTGTATGTGGGGCGGACTCTCAGGAAGCTGCTGGTAATGACACTTCTGTGTCGAGTTCCTCAAAAACCTGTTGTGCAGAAGATAGTTTGAAAGAACGGGTGAGTGACCTGCGTTTTACTTTTCATTCTACTTGCTGTTAACATCCTTTAACAAAGTAACCTGTGCGCTGCTATGGCAAAATTTGGAAATTTTCCGGTTTTTTGCTTTCATGGTTTAATTATATGAAGTATGGAGGCATTCGGTGGACAGATGTCTATTAGCTACCAGATTAGACTGTGATAGCTGAATCTACCTTTAAATTAGTTTAAGAAGATAATGAAGCCACTTTTACTGGAAATTTGTTTTCTCACTTTAATCCTACAATCTCCTTCTTTTCTCCCTTAACGCGTTTGCCCAGTATTCCTGTTTGGGATGCTTATGAGCCTACAAACTTACCTGAACTATTAAACGTTACATTTTTTTCCAATTTGTTATAATTGGAACATTGAACTGCCTTGCTTTGGCCGCGTTGTCTCTTCCTGTATTCTGCAAAATAGTGTTCATTTTTTATGTCGATCAACGAAACTGTAAACGCACCAAACTAACCAATGTCAATGTCGACTCCCCCTAACTGTTTTTGATGTTGGTCAGCTGTTTTTGTTTTCGGCCAACGCATTCACTAAATGAACAGCCCAGTGCCGCCTTGTTGTCTTGTTGAATGATAGTCTCTTTGTTGCACCTAAAGTCGCTTTACTCGGTTTCGATTTTATTTTAGCGTCAAACTCTCCTTGGACCTCAAAAAGCATCTGATCGAGGGCGGAAGTGCTTCATTATTGATCTTGATGAAACACTCGTGCACAGCTCTTTCAAGGTTCGTCTGTACCCTCTACTTGTACTACATTCTTTATGCTGCTTTAGTAAGTACCTCACGGTAGCCAAGCTAGATCTCTATCAACACGACGAATCTGTAAAACTTGGCCATGTATTGCCGTAGCCTTCTTCTTGACCAAATCGCAATGATACATTCGAATAGAATACTTCATCGATGCTGGTTATAAATTTATTGATGGCTTTATTTCCCATGGGTGAATTCTGGGCAGGTCAAAATCTCCAAGACCCTAGTTGCACACATGAAAACCCACACCGTTTAATTTACTCCAGTTAGACCAGCCGGAAGGGTTTGTGTGTGTCAGTGTTAAACAGGTCTAGCGTCGAGTCTACCGACAAAATTTTGCGTCTTATTGGATTTTGTGTCGTGCGGGTAGGTGAAACCAAACCAACTTTTTGTTTCTAGTTTGTTTCACTCTGCCCTCAAAGTCATGAACGCCTATCGTTCCTTGCCTTTATAGTTTATTTAAAAAACAACCAGTTATTCTATTTTTTTTTTGAAATCATCACCGTAGTTTTTGACCGCATTTCGAAAATCACCTACTAGAAATTGACCTTTCGTTATCGCAAAATGATCATTCACTGGTGCACGTGGGTAAAGTTAGTCGTGAATGTGATGCTGATTTTACTCCCCTTCTTTCCACTGTAGAGGCCACGTGGGGCAGGGCCTCCTGTAGCATTTGAACCGTGTTAGATGTCTTTTCTATTCCAACTTTGATTAATCGCCTGTTCTGCCTTGAAAGTTTTTGATATCCGAGGCAGTCCAGTGCCTTAATCCCAGACAAGGGTCGGTTTTTCATGCCTGGTTGCACCATGTTCTCTGTAGTTGAACATTGATAAGTCGTCCGCTGGCGTTGCTTGTGTGTCAAAAAAGACATCGAGACTAATTACCATCGTAATTTCCGCCGTCCGACAGCCTGTGTCCAAATCTAACACCTTTTTTTCCGCTACGAGGCGTGGCGCCTTTTGAGTCTAGACAAAAACGTCCTCTCCATTCTCTCAAATGCTCAAGAGGGTCCTTGTGCCACCGCTTAACTTATGTCTCCAACCGTATTTCAAACCACGAAGCAATTCAAGTAGGGTGTCGACACAAAGCACCACGCTGGTTGGCTCCTAATCAGGTCTGGTCGTCTTCCCACGCGCCTTTTCCACTCTTTCAGGCCGTGGACAAGGCGGATTTCAAGGTGGGCGTTGAGATCGACAATGTGGTGCATCAGGTGTACGTGCTGAAGCGGCCACACGTCGACGACTTCCTGCGGGCCATGGCTGACATCTACGAGTGTGTGCTCTTCACTGCTAGTCTTTCCAAGGTAAACCATCGGTTTGCTTCGCTTTTAACGCTGCTTCTAATTCGGAAAGTACTTTTGCACAGCGTACTTTTTTTACTTTACATGTGGGCATGGGAATCGTCGGGCCAGGTGTGATTTTAACTTACTTTGGACTAGCTTTACCCAAACCCATAAATCCTTGCAAAAAAGTGTTCAAATTTGCTCATTTGAACAGTCTTACCCCGAGCTCAAACATTCACAGAGTTGTAGCCACCACTCTTACTTTTTTTATAGAAAAAAAAAACTGATTGAGACGGATCGCCAGAGCGTTTATTGAAAAATTCTTAGGCGTTTCCTATCACTATGTGGATATTTGTTCGTGTAATTAATTAATATTGCCCCATAAGACGGGGAGGTGTTTGTGGTGTTAGGGTAGGCCATAAACAACGTTCTATTTACACTCTCTACCGCGCGAACTTGCTGCCTGTAGGATAGCAGTGATGACATCCGTTTTTACTACCTCGTTCGGTTCAATCTTGAGCAGCCGCACCCCCGTCACCAGGTGCCCTGTTTCCTCAGATGGGGGCTGGGAATAGCACTTTGATAAGTATGTAGTCGAGGCGGCAGTGAAATCTACCCGACCAAATTCCTAACGTCAAATCTCAGCCACTTACGTTGCCATCCCACTACGTCAGGCTACTTTGCGCCAAATGTCAACTGGATAACTAAACCAGCTTAGTCCAAATTCTAGCATGGTAGTCGTGCTAAACCCTTCCGCGATGTCTAGCCTAACCGGTAAGTGGTGCGGCTATCTTTCCTTTTTTTGTCGGTTGAGTTTTTCGGGGTGTCGGTGTGCGGTAAGCCGCTGCGTTCCTTTTTCGCTGCTCTCTGCGTGTGTAGGTGGGCTGATGGCTTCAGTGTTTGCTAGTGGGCTCCTACACCAACTAGGCAGTTGCTTGATGTCCCTCGACTTCTCAAGAACCCAGCGCTCTCGTTCAAACGTATTCGATGCATGACTTAATTTGCACCGATTTTCTGCAAATTTACTTAATTCGAAAATTGAGAACAACGAACTTAGCCTTGAAAATATTGTCCATCGTCTTCCATGACCCTGCGACATAACTCAGGCAACGTACGAATGCCGTCGCAAAAGAAACTTGCAGTAAAGTCAGCCTTGATGACAACTTTACAAACATCGTCTTCAGCGGTTCAGGAACCGTTTATCCACTAAGGCGTGCTGCTGCACTGGCCGCAACAAATGCTAGTCAGAAGTGGGGACCAAGTCTGGTGAAGATGTTGAGTGTGGGAGAACTTCCCATCCCAAGTTCAAGAAGGTCTTCAGAGTCGCGCGAGCAACGGGGGTTGGTCTAGCGTTGTCATGCAGCAGCAGCAGTATTGCTTGTCTGCTTCCTTGTCCAGTAAATGGCCTTTCCTGATTAATTTCTTCTGCCAGTTTGTTCAATTGTCGACTGTAGCGTCGCGCAGTCACAGTCTGATGACCAGTTTCCAGGAGTTCGTAATAAAGTACACCCTTCATGTTCCACCAGATACCCAGGAGAACCTTCTTCAAGTTGCTCTCCTGTTTCGGCGTCGGTGCACTACTGCGTTGGACGGGTTCTACTCGCGATACCTTTCTACATTTGGGATTCTCGTACAAAAATGTCCACTTTTCATCACACGTCACAATTTTTCACATGAAATCCTTTTTTGTTGTAGGCGGGCAAGCAGTGATAGGCATGCGTTCATAGGGTGACCAACATTCATCTGGGTTGTGTTCGGTCAACCCATGTGGGATGAACCAACTTCCAAGTTTTCGAGATTTTCCTACTTGGTGCGAGCGTTGTTTGGGTGACTTCACACGAGAGCTGAAAGCTCTCGTCGCGTTCGCGTTGAGTCTTCATCCAATAGAGCTTGCGATTCCGGGACGCAGCGGGTCACTTTTCATAAGCAACACAACATCGACACCATGAACTGTACAAATCAATTCCCGTGCCTTGTTGGAATTCGCGTAAAATGCGGCGCCATCGAATGTGCTGTTTATCAGTTGCTATCGTAGACTTGTCGTTCGGTGTTCGTGAACTTTATGTCCTGTCCTTTCTAAACCACAAAAGGACCGCCAAAGCATTTCTAATTTAATTTTAACTTTATGCGCGAGGAAGAAATCTGCAGAAATTAAGTCATTCACGTAATAAAATGCCAGCTGTTCAAATCATTGTATTCCCGTGCCATAAAGAATCAGCGACTACGGATGTGGATGTGTCGTGTGCGCATTCGTAGGTTAGGACAGTTCAGATCTAGGCGAGTTAGCCAAAAAGGTAAATTGTTTTTGTGTGAAATTGGGGCTCTTGCGAGGACAAACAGGGTGTGTGTTTGTGTGTTAACGATTTGATTTTTTGTGTAGTTGGGTGTTTGCCCTTTCACCACAAATTGGTACGTTGGGATCGGCAACGACGCTGCACCCTAAGACAGCATAAATTCCATCCGTTAGGCATGGCAACACGAACGCACTTTCACATACCATTACTTGTACTTTAGCAGCGTTAGGCTTATCTCTAATGACTTGTCTTCATCGCGCCACATTCACCGCACGTTTTGCCCAAACAGATGCAATTGGTTATGGCAACGCCTGGCCAAATTAATTCTTCTTAACCTAAAAATGCTTGTTGTGCTAACTCCCAACTTAAATGGTGATTGTTGACCTAGTAAGTATTCTGCCCGCGGCGTCAGCTATTACCACGACGCTACCCTCTAAGCACAGTCGAGTTGAAATTTCGCTTCCGGGGTTTACTTCTTAGGAAAGTAGGACGCTGTTGTGAGTGCCTGCAACACCTTAAAATACACAACAGAATACGCTCGTATTCGATGTAGCGACGTTTTCGTTTGATGGGGCCCTTCGATCGGCACTCCTTGAAGCATTTTCCTGTTTCGGCATGAAAATTTTCATCCTTTTTGGCTAAGTTGTTGTCTTGCACTAATCTCTATTAACGACCGGGAAGTGTTGAGTAACAAGGGACATTAGTTGCACAGCTTCATTGGTGTTCCGTTTCTGTTACCGCTTTTAATGCCTTCTCTTCATCATTCGACGCGTCACCTGGAATTCGATATTCACTAGCGCCTCCTGCCACCGATTGGTGTGTTTATTCATTTTGGCCGACTCAATTTTCACACTAGCCCATTCGCCTTCCACGCATACGCCTCCGCACGCCTCATGAATCCCCTTAAGGACGCGAGTATTCCGCTTTTGTACCATTTCTCATTGGGATAATTGCTTCATCAGAACCGGCACATTTTGCCCGGCTACTTCGCTCTGTCCAAGACCTGCACGTCGTCTACTGTAGAAGGATTAAAAAGAGACGCGATAATCACATCTGTTGCGCGTTTTTGTCCGCACCTGTTCTTCAGGGCGCAAACTAAACGATCTCTTAAGCGTAACGCGCTGTCAGCGGCAATTAGTTGCGCAGACTTGCCCCCGCAATCGTGATTTATTATTTAGTAAAGTTTGGAGGTCAATTGTGGATCCGGTTCTTTGCATTCAGATGTCGCGTTCCAAATCTCTCACTTCGTAGTAAACCTGCTACGAGGTTTTCATGTTCACAGAACGCCTTGAGATTTATTATCTTGGATAGCTCGTCTAACCCGTATTCTGGCGTAAAAGACCATGTCCGATTTCGATCACAAACGTTTTACCTGTCAATTCTACCAGTTTTGCCCACGAGTTAATGTAAAACCTCTCCTTGTTGATTCTGTGAGGTTTCCTTCAAGGTCCAGACGCGCATTGTTCTCCCTTTTTGCCCACCGCGATTACCCCTTTTTACTATCTCTTTTTTTAGTGTGTTTCTTTTTTGAAGCAGCAATTTCGGCGGTAGAAAGGAATGTCTCCTTTTTGAACGAAAATTCCCCATATCCACAAACCAGGTTATAAGCTGACCGTGCACAGCCTGTTGTGTGGTCTCCCACAATCCCTACATCACCTTTGGTTCCTTTCTCTCTTTCTCTACTCCCAGATGAACATCCGTAGCGTTTGCTCGCACTTCCCCCCGTTTTTGGCATTATTTTTTGCTGTCCACTAGCCTCTGCGTGTCACCTGCAAATTTTGGCTCGTTTTGCGTTCTGTCGCACTTTCTCTCACGACTTTTTAGTGGGTCGGTAAAAACAAGTCACCTCATGGAGCTCCTCAGTCGGTTGTCTTTTTTTTGTCCATCTCAACTCTCCCAACTCATGTGACTGCACTTTGCACGCAATTCGGCGTGGTGAGAATCGCGCTACTTCCAATTACAGATGCTATGCATCGCAGCAAGCGCAGCAATCCGAATTGATTTCTTGTGTTTCCCTACAAACCCCCTTAGTACTCTCCAACTGTGACTTGTTCACGCAATCGCAGCACGAGCAACGCCGCGTCAACTCGAGTGAACATACCCGTGTCGAGCGGGGATTGTGTCCTACTCGCTCCTTCGCCGCGTTCTTATCAGCTCGATGTAGTGAACCTAACCACGGTTGCTTTTAGGCAGTTGACGTTGGCCTAGAAACGCCAGCTGCTTGCTTTTTTCTCCCTTCTTTCCAAATCGCATCGCGTGCAATGGGAACTGTGAATCGCGGTGGGATCATTTAAGATTTACGCATCAACCATTGCCGTGATTGGTGGATATTTAGCTTGATTTACTACTCTGCTTGCGATGCCGCAGAAGGGGCCTTCGTGCGCGACTAGATGCTTTGATTCGCGGTGTTCTCGTTGGTGCGTCGTGAGACCACATCCTTGAAACGCCACTCTTCTTCTAAACCTTACGGCTACGAAATTCACTGTCCCGTCAGCTCATTACTTTGTAGCATCTTGTTGAGCTAAACGCCTTTCACGGCACCACCAAGCTGTGTGGGATGATCTGGCACAAATTTCTGCTAAACTGGTTGCTGGGTTTGGTTCTCACACAAATTCGGTAATTGGCAAGTGCAACGGCGAATTCTGGTGGCTATCGGCACTGTTACAGCATTTCACCGACCTGGGCAGTTCGCTTTTCCCTTGCTAAGCCGCTTTACATCGCTTTTTTCTGAGGGAACTGAGGTTGCTGCAAAGTTTGGCTCGATGCCAACACTGGTGTCATTTGACGGACGCAACTGGCACAAGGCACTTGCGCACCCAGAGAATCAGCTTCTTTGCAGGCGGCTCTGGCACCAACCTTTTGCCCCCATAGCTCTTTGTGTGTGTGTGAATTCTCAAACTCACGCGTTACGTGCTACCAGACACCCAAACGTTCTAGAAGCCAGTCTATTCCAACTGAAATGTTATCCTCGTTGTCATGTAGACGGGCTTTAGTGTGGGCGCTTGTCGAAGTCCCCACGAGTAGCTAGTTCGACCCGTAGACTCGAGGAGTTGAAACAACCATCAAATCTCGCACCATGTTGGAGCGCGAACTCAAACACGTTGTGGCAATTGAGCTGCCGGTAAAACGGTGGCTTGCAGGCAGATTGATCTCACGAAAGCTAGCCGCCAGGAGATACAAGTCAGCTGCAAAAGGAGTTAAGCCTGTTTACCACTAAGAAAAAGCGGAGGAGGTGTTTTGCGTACAAACTCCGGCGGAAGGTGATTGTCCAGCATCGCTTCGAAGCGTTGGAAATTGCTTTTCTAAGCTAACGTCAACATTAGAGGAACCTTACCTTGGGGTGTTACAAAAGATTCATTTCAAGCGGGTTTAATCGGCCCCAACCACCATGAATCCCAAAGTGAGAGGAGGGCGCTAGTGCTAATCCCTCATTGGCTGTTTTTCCCCCAAGATTCCTTATGCCAAAACACGATGTTTGTACTCCTTCCCTCCCCTCCCCCCAGGCCGAGTGCCGCGTTGTCGTTTCTTAAGCTTACCCCTTTCCCCTACCGCTGCAGTACGCCGATCCCGTGGCCGACTTCTTGGACAAGTGGCACGTCTTCCGGTACCGGTTATTCCGTGAGTCGTGCGTCTACCACCGCGGCAACTACGTCAAAGACCTCGCCCAACTCGGTCGGCCGATCGAACAGGTCGTCATCCTCGACAACTCCCCGGCGTCCTACATGTTCCACGCCACCAATGCGGTGAGTTTTTTCTCACCCTTATTTTTCCCGACAGCAGTTCCCGTCCTCTTAGAAGGATACAGTCGTAGGGTCCATTGATTGTGCATAGGAAATTGTGGCTAGACGCCGTTTCCATCCTAGTTGTTTGCCCTTCTTTGAAGTTGGCCGAATTCCTTTTCAAAACGCGTCTGTGCGATGTGTAGTAGCCACGATTTTTCAGCGCTACTAGCAAAACAGCAAATCCCTTCCACTTCGCCGTTTTGTGTGGGGTCGGTGTCTTCTTGAATGCAGTTCTAATCAAACGTGCGTGTTTCGTTGACTTCGTCCGTGCATCCGTTTCTGGCATACAACTCGTTCAATCTCCATATTGTTTTTTTTTACTTAAACCGAAAAATGACCGGCCTTCTTGGTTGCCTGTGCCAAATTAAGCCTGGCCAATGTCCACGTTAATGTCGTCAAGTGACACGTGACTTCCCTGTCCCTGACAGTTACAAACGCCGATTGTTGGTTGAGAGGAGCTTGTAGGGTCCTCTAAATCCATTTTCTCCACATTTCGAATCTCCGGTCACTCTTGAATTACTTGTTTTTGCCAGAACTCACTGCTGTGCTTTGGGGGCTACGAATAACCGTTTTTTACAGCAACCTTTTTTTAAAGGTATCCATGTTATTGGCGAACATTTCACCTAAACATGTGTATGTTTATAGTCACTTATTGAAGCACGCCTCTGACCTCGCGCCAACCACGGACTGGCGTTGGCTTGCAAAATATTGGCTCAATTCAAAGTAGCCAATCGCAAATTGCGCTCCCGTTTCCCATGTGTTTGCTCGATTCTATACCGCATTCTTTAGGTATGTGCCTGCGCAGTATGACTCTTGTCTTGTAGGCCTTTAGGCTGTTGCAATGTCCTAATTACTTAGCCCTCATTTGCTTAGAAAGAACTCAAAATCGTCAATGCCTCGGCACTGTAGAGGCTCCTGGTGTGCAACTCGAGCCCACATCGTCACCTATGATCTGATAGAGAGAGGGACAGAGTCGGTAAAGAATCACGCTTTATTTGATTTTAATTGCAAGGCATTTTGTGTAACTATGAATGTAACGTGAGACTGCGAGCCAAATCAATCAGCGCAAATGGCAAATCAGCGAGGTGAATAGTGTGGCGAACTTTGTGCGAAATCAGTGTGCTGTGGGTGATGCATCCAGCACTGCAAATTGACTTTTTTACAATTTCAATTTCGTGTTTTTAAACAAAGCGCCACAACCATGCCAGGGCGTCTTGACCACACCTGGTCGAACTGCCTCTGTGGCGCCTAATTGCGTACTCTGGATAATGGTACTATTGCGCACGCTCTAAACGCACCCCTGGTGTTTTTGTTGTTGTGGTGAGTTGCATTGACGCAGAACCACCACCACCACCACCCATTTAACAAAGCGAGGTTAATTGCCATTCAGTCAAAGCTGTATCGAAAATTTGGCCAGTCAGGCGTCTGTCTACCGGCGCTGTTTCGTTACTGATGCTGAAGTGTTACTGGGCGCGCCACCACAAGTCGACGCGTCGGTTGTAATGTGTGGATGCATGAAATTGAGAGAAGCACAAGCGAGGAAGCTATCTTTTCTGCACCCTAAACTACCGTTAATTGCGATCACCGCAACTCTATTTTGGCATCGTTGGGAAAAAAGGCACATCAGGACGGCCGTTTTTTAATCCCATGCATTCTCCTTTTTTTAAGAAAAAAACTTAGCGATTGAACACTTGGTAAAGCAGATTTGATTATTGCACACGTTGGAGATTTGTCATAAACAGTGGGTGCAGATATAAACAAATCTTATGGGTAGGTCCGCCTTGCACTTGTTGCGTATTCTTACGGCCACCGAGTTACATAACAGCGGCATTGCGGGGTAGCACGACCAATTCGTTTGTTAATCCTGCGATTTTTAACCTACCTGTGCTAATTTCGTTGAATCTGCGACGCCTACGCTAAATCACGCCCACGTTTACTAAGAAAGTAGCCGTGTTTTCGCAGTCCATTGTGTCGAAAAACAACGTTTGCCTATTGGATCTTAATGCGGCCTGGAGTCTCGCACACTTGTGCGTTTTTTTTACGATGCAGGTGCAAATAACGTCGTGGTTCGACGACAAGTCCGACAAGGCGTTGTTGGAGTTGATCCCCTACTTCCAGCGCCTAGCGGCCGGCGATCCGGACAACGTGGTGGAATTCCTGCGCACCAACCCTCCCCCCTCGCAGTACGCCGTGGTAGGCAGCTTCGAGTCCAACGCGCTGACGCCGACGGCGGTCGCAGCCAGCAGGTCCGCACAGAACAGCCACCTTCCCATAACTCAGCTGAGTTCAAACAACTCCACCAGTCCCTTCTCCGCACCGGCGCTACCCCCTGCCCCCTCTCGTGGCAAATCCCCCAGCGGAGAAGCCAGCCCCTCCTGCAGCGGCAACAACAACGAAGTGTACGTAATTTCATGGGCAGGCCAGGAGTTGTTTCCACTGAGAAAGTGGCATCGGGTCCCTAGGCAACGCGCCAGTACTTCAACGTGCGCCGCCGCCACCACCTCCACTACCAGATATTTTTCTCACGACTTTCGCATCGAAATTTCTAATTCACGACTCCATTAAATAGGCCGAACTAGTCCGGGTTACGTAATGCGGAAGGGACACAGTCAACGTGGTGTGGACTTCGTTTCTAGTAACACCATCAGCCGATATTGTCCATTTAATTGTTTGGTAGGTTTCTGTCAAGTAGGTAAAGTCGCAAGTGGAAGAGAGGCGGGTTGTTACCAATGTTGACTTGAATCGCCTTATTTGAAGCGCAATTTGGATGCAAACTGGTTAAAGGCTAAAAGTTCCCCGTTTTCCAAGGTCAAAAAAGCTAAAAAAAGGACTGAGTTAGTTTATTCCACTTTTAATTATTTACTGTAGGACTTGTGGAGGCGTTCAAATGGGGGCCGATTAGGTAAATACGTACTTGTGGGCTGTACTTGAATGCTTAAAATTTGTCCCGGTGTTTAGACGCAAAAAACATTGGTTCGCACAAAAGCAGCAATTCAGCTTAAAATATGAGCCTTATGCTAGCAAGAAGGCAAAAAATGGACGTATCGACTGTTCTAGACGACAGACGTCAATCGAAAAGTAGTGGACAAATGGGTAGGGGCATTACTTACCGTGGGACTGTTTGGACGAGCAAAACAAAATGTACGGAAGTAACAGTTTGAATGTCACGTTTGCGCAGTGATACTCATCATCTCGGGCTTAGTCTCGGCTCTCGTCAGTTTTCCTAATTTACACGCCAAGTAATGCATTACGCCAATGGTAGTAACAGATATAGACTTTCGCTGTATTTAATTCACTGAACTTGTTTACTGATTTGTGCATTTTCTTTCGGATTGCAAAGTCGTCTGGAAGTGTTTCCTGCGAATTCCTCTGATCGTCGACGGGACTTCGTTTTGTGGATTCTACAACTAACTTGCTTGCTTAGGAAACAGCGCTAACAGAATTACACACATTGCTTAAAATTACTTCTGACGAGTTTCCCTGGCAGACCAATCTGTTGTCCTCGGCTTGAGTTGCGTTGCAAAGTGGTGTTATAACACTTTAGAGAATCTCCACTGTCTGCAATTATTCGTTCGTGACATTGGCTGACTTATTTTTCCACTTGTGGCATTTAACAGGCATTTCGGTATTCTCCGTCCCAGCCTGGCAGTGCCCTTGCTCCTAGATTCCAAAAACGTATCATCGGTAGTGCGCTGCAGCGCTTGTCTGACTTAGTAACGGAAACCACGCATCCTACACTAAATTACAAAGGCTTTGGACCACGTTGGAAAACGGAACATTTAAGGAGTTTGCTTTTTCTGTTTCAGGTCACAAACAGCTGACGCAACTGAGACGGACTCATTGACCAAAGCGTCCAACCTCACTGTCGCCAGGAAAAAGTGTTGCATATAATTTTGCGGCTGACAAATCAACTGTGTAACGAATGATAAATTTAAGCGAATTCGCTGTTTCATGCCCTCTGGCGTCTACCTCTGTTTGCATCAGCACTCCTGTGATTCCAACCGAAACGGAAAACTTATGACACAGTGTACATACAGCTGTGTGTGTGTGTGTGTCCACGCGCTTCCATCTACTCGCTCAAAAAGCAGGTCTTACTGATTCTTGTCTATTTTGTGCAAACTCCACACCAGCATCTTCATTCTCTGTACACATATTTTACACATCTGTGCATCCAATGATTTCTAACCATGTTTGATTTGCAATATCCTCCGGGCTGCGCTCTTTGCGGTGCTTACCTCTACTGTCCTCACACTTCTCCCACGTCCTCTCTTCTCAGTCTTTCCAACGCAGCCACAAAGACTTGTCTCATTTTCGTTTATTTCATGCATACCCTCTGTCACTGTACGTGTACATAACCGGAGAGAATTGAAACAATTTGTGAAATAAACTAAGTTATTATTTACGAGTTCTTTTTTCAGGTCGAGACACCATTAATAAGTCTACTGAGGTCGCTTTTGGATAGACATCTAATATAGTATTACACACTACAACGAATCATGACTTAGTCATTTACAGAGTTGTGAGTGGCACTAGAGTAGTTTCGCCTGTATTCGAGCTGACTTAGTGCTAATGACTTAAACGTGACACAGGTATAGGAGTTCGTTCACGAGTTGAACGCTCGAAACGGTAACGCAGCAAACTATAAGGACCACAAACTGGCACTTATGTACAATGCTTTATTTTCAACAAGAGCACAAGTAAAAGGTCAGTAACGATACTTGGTAGAATAATCCTTGGGAGAAACAACGAGGCCTCGCCCCTTACGCGCACCCCGATAGACGGTTTCAACAATGTCGATGAATTCCTGTTTATCTTCTATCGACCAATTAATTTTGTTGTTGTTTCCAGTTCCGAGATCGATCATTATGTGTTTGTTCCGGTAGAAGAACATAACTGTACAGGGATCATACAATTCATACATTTTGTTAAAATCAGGGACCTGAGTTATATCAACGAGGTAGATAACTGCGAAGTTTTTGACCTTTTCGGCGATTTGATATAAAGTTTCGTCCATGACCATACACGTTGGATCCCAATCATGACCAAAGCGGATTATGACAACGCGATCCTCTTCTGAAAGAATGGCCTGGTCTACTTGCCAGCCATTAGTCAAATGTGAAAGCATATAAGACATTATTTAGCCGTGAAAATTACACCAAATACAGAGAGACACCAAAAACTCTACGGTCAAGAGGAACGGGTATGGGATTATGCGACAAAACAAGAGATTAAAAATTAAAAGTGGTAAAAAATTGTTTTTGCAAACTAACATTGTATTTTTTAAAAATTTTGCCTTTTAAATAATGTTTAAATGAGTTTGACTTCTAATTTGCCATACCTCGCGGTTAAGTGTCACAAGTTCATGATGAATTGCTTTTCATTTATTAAATACAAGGTTTTTGCACCATTTATCAAATTTATCAACCACAAGAACCGATGACTAGAGAAAATTGTCTACTTCAAAGGCAGACTAAAATGTCAAGCTAACAACTATCGAGTTTCTAGATACAAAATATCCTTCTATTAATTGTAGGAAAAGTGATTGTTTGAATTGTCAGAAGGTTAATTTTAATAATTCATTGCTTAATATCGCAAATTGCAGGTTCCTAAATAATGTTTTGAAAATCTTTTTACTTACTTAATAAATTAAGTTAAATGCTAATAATGTGTCTTTCACAACTAGGTCATATTATCTTTTGCTGCCAAATGTTAATGACTTTACTGTAATGTCGAACTTTTGTTGTTAATTTTTAAGTGCCTCTGAATTGAATATTTTTGCTCACGATATACATGTTACAGCGCAATACAGCACAAAGTATCCAATGAAGAAGATAGAATTTGCGAGAGACACCAATGTATTTTCCGACATCTCAGCAACTTTGTGCGTGTCTCACCACTACGCATAAAATATCGGGTCTGACAAATGGGGTTTGTTAATTAATAAAGTCTTATTGAACCGACAGATCCACAACTTGTAGAATGAGTGAACTGATGAAACGAGCAGCAGGGTAGAGGTAATTGCAGACTGTTCTGCATAAGGCATTAGGAGCTTCTTGAAAGAGAAAGGCACGGAGTCACAGTATTTGGCGAACGGATTAATGGGCGTGAATCAATTCCATTCCCCACACATATATGTAAATTGAGGCTGCATATTGATAAATGCCAATAGCTACTATTTGCTAAAAGATTAAGAAATTATTTTGTTAAGATAAGTTGATCCTAATAAATGGAATTGGATATAATATTGTTGGAAATCATGTTAATTCACATCCCTTAAACCGGTCGATCGATCACCGACATTGGGTACCCCTTTTCGCAGCATGTCGTCAGCCGCGCAGATCCGCGACCCTTCCTCCCCATTCACATTGTTTATCTTAGATTATCTTCGCACATAGGTCTCGATGTAAGCGCATGTATGACTCACACATCCGAGGCATAAATATACACGCGCAAACCCCACACACAACAAAACGACACCAGTTTTGGTTGAGCCCTGATGTAAACGATTGTGTCCCGTCCTCTCCGGTTTTTTGCCTTCATCGCGAGTATCAGGGAAGGTTAATCGGTCCAGGACTGATTCCTTTCTGGAGCCCGCAACAATATAAATACATCCCAGCCAAATTAACCGCAGCAATTTAAATACCGTTTGAAACATTTTAAGATGTATTGGGAAGCATCCTATTTTCTATGTTTAGTTTGAGTAGCAGATTGCATTTTTGGCTTCTAAATAACTACATTCATTAATTTTTCCAGTAACCTGAATCCGGGGTCATTGCTGCTGATGTCATTCGTTGAATTGGCATTCCTGCGACTTTCGTAATTGTGTGTATTTGTAACGATATCCGAATTTTTCTTTTTTTTTCTAGTCGAATCTGCTATTCAATTTTATAAACCCTGTCAATGTTATAAACTGACCTATAATAATATGTTGATATGATTGACTCAATGAAATACCAATGAAAGAACTTTTTTTGACCATGTAGTTTCTCAGTAAATATTATTCTTCAATTACCATGCCTGTCAGTAGTCTCAGATCCTATAATATTTATGATATGAGAATATATTACCTAGAAAGTTTTTGAAATGTGCTGCATTATTATACAATGCTTTTCTTTTCTCTTGTAATCGGTCAATTAACAAACCCCGATCACACAGTTGAAGTGAGGTTATTATGCCCCTTTTCGTGTCCTACATTTTTGAAGGCTGTAGTGACATTTTAATGCAACATCCATTTCCCAAATTAACGTTGAAGTTTGCACTTCAGTTTAAAGATACCGTAGCGTATAATGGCTCACCAGATTACTTTTTTGCACTTCTTATGTGCTCGCATTCATGATCTTCATTCGTCCTGATCTAAATATTTCCTGTAATTCGCACTTCAGCCGTCGGTAAAGTGAAGTCGATGAACTTATCGGACAACGACGCTGTTTGTACTGCAGACTTCAACAGACTTGTGTTCCTTTCTAAGATATACAGTTCAAAAGAATGTGAGCTTTGGTTTCCGCATTTTATTTTAATTTAGCTTCCCTGTCCGTTAATCATGAGACCACAAAACGGGATTTTACACTGCTTTTGGATACCCTTGCAACGTTTTCAGGGTGAGGTGGTTCTTACCTTATTTTTTTGTATATAGTGAACTCCAGTACAATGACGCCTTTACTACATTGTGTTTACAAGCACTTGCTTCACTACTCGCATATTCCAGCAAAACAAACTGCAAATTTGATGCCGACGACTTGGATAAGTTAGCCAGTCTTCAGGCCAGCTTATTTAGCCGTATGCTCCCAAGTTTTTTTGTTAATTAACCTTTGCACTAGGTGGTGTTTCGTTTAATTGCCTATTGGCGAATAGCGTTCTACTGGCACGGGGTCTCTGCTGCCTTGAAGCTGTGTCTCTTAGTAAAAGCGTGGGTTCGATTTCGTAAAGGTTATCTCCCTTTTTTCTAGCTATTCGAAACCGTTTCGGACGGTGGGAAGCCATTTTCAAGCCTGTACAATAAGCTCTTGATTGGCTGTTACCCATTGCCTAGTCGTCTGGCTGGCACTTTCGGTATCATATCAGTAATATCGGACGGTGATTTTAATACATTGATCAGCCATCTGCTTCACCAAATAACCCTGGAAAACCGGTAATTTTAGCATTCCTCGTCAGTTTATAGCGAACTTTGATTACTACTTCGATATCGGTTTTACACATTCTCTGTCTTTAAATGTTCTTTACTGACGTCTACGAGGTGCAAGTACACAATGCTCTCGTTTTCAGAAACAACGATTCCTTCGTGGATTTACTGACCGGCTACTGTTACCGCCTGTGGAGCAATCGCGCCTCGTATGTCCACCGCTCCCTCTAACACCTTGCCGTAGGAAATGCCTGAGTGTGTCCGAATTCGAACGCATCACCGCCAACAATGACCTGGTGCCTGTCATTGAGTTCATATTTCATCACCAAGGCGACCCTATCGACGTACGTTTGTTGCATTTGCTTACATTACATAGGCTGTTCGCGAATCTGCCCTAGACACCTTCGAGCTTCTGATTGGCTGCCACCTGAAGACGCTGCCAGTCAGCGAGAAACCTTCGTCCTTCTTGAATGACCTCCTCTGTCGAGTTGTGCGCCAACCGCTCTGGCAACGCAACACCCTCCTCCTCGTTCACAGGCTCTTTTCAGCTGTCTTCCGTGGAACCCAACTGACGGGCACGCAGGCCATTGGCTGGCTGTTGTCCGCCGGTTTCCCACTCAGCAACGAAGTTGACTCACGTCAGGCAATGGTGTCTCAGAGCGGGTCCTTCGAACTTAGCTGCACCCTTATTCTCACCTCTCAAGACGTTGCTCTGGCTCAAGCGGTAGGGAATTCTTACTTTGTAAGGTGTCAATGTGTATCGAATTAGTTTAAATGGTGGTAGTTTAGGTGCCTTGGTTCCTGTGTTCGATGCCGCGTTGCTACAGACGACTGTATGGCTTGATAAGACGATTTGCTAATCTGCTAATTTAGTTTTTGTTATCTTGAACAAAGGCCGGAGAGGTTTTTGCCCTCTTCGCCGAACGTCTCGCCTCCACCACCGCGAACGATGCCTCAAGCGAACACTTCCACAGTTGGCTCTATGCTCTCGTGTGGATGGCGGCACAGCCCCGTGGAATTCCTCGTGTAGGTTTGGCGTCTATTGCACTGCGTCAAGTGCTCCCCACGTCCTAACGGGTTTCCATTTTGCTCGATTTTGAGATCAGGCCTTCCTGGACAAAGTGTTCAATTTGGCACCCACCGTTTCGGCCGCGTTGATTGACAAGTACGCCCAGTGTACGTCAGAAGTTTCTTTCTAGTCAAACATTTTTACTACATTTTTGTCCTTTGCATGTTAAGTCTTAGCGTGTTAATCCAGTAGTACAAATACCGGCATTTACCGACCCTGATTCAGCAGCTAAATTTACTCAAAATAGTCAAGTATGCGTCGGGGGATGTTGCAAAACAAAGCAGTGATTCTAGAGATTGTGGTTTTTTTTGATAACTAAATGCATTCACCCAGATATGCGCGTCTTTTTAAGGTTTTACTGAGGACGGCTTGGCAACCCTCTTGCACGCTTACCGCTATCGCCTGACCAAGAAGGGTCTCAGGCGGTCTCCTATTGCCCCGCCAAATTTGGCGCTTATCGCTCGTGCCTTCCGGAGCCAAGATTACCAGGCAAGTTGCCAACGCCGAGCCTTTCGCATCAATTTATTTGCTTTTATCTTTATGTCTACTGATGTTATGTAAGTGGCCTTATTTCCCTCTAGCTCCGTCAGCAGTCGATTGGTGTGTTCGAGCTGCTGCTGTGCCAAGCCGGTCTCGGCGATGCTGACTTGATGCATCTGTTTGTGGAAGTCGTTGACATCGGCGCTAGCGTCTCCGACCAGGGCGCACGCAGTCGACTGTGCGGCGCCATTTCTCGGGTACGTTGGCTTGTTAACAAGCTCTTTTTTTAAGGCCAATCTACAGCCTTTTGACTCATTTTAACCCTCCTAGGTGTCTTCGCACCTTCTTTCATTTCTTCGACGCGAGAAGCACTTGCAGAAACGCCTGGAAATAGTCAGCACACTCGCGGTACACAGTTTAGTCCTTATTCCCAGATTTCAAAGTATTTCTAGCTGTGGCTTCTGTGCTCACTACGGATCCTCACTCTTTCAGGAGGTGTTCACGCGGGCCTTCACGGCAATTCTTCGTCACCTCCATCCAGCCGGCGTTCCGCTGCGCGTGACAAACGCTCTCGCCTTTCTGTGCTCGCTCGTAGGGGCGTTGTCGGAGGACAGTGGTGAGACAGTTATGCCTTTTTTCGACTTTCGAGATATATTGGCTCGTTTAGTAGACAAAATCGATTGATATCAGACTGGGTCGAGCCCCGTGATCACATCGGGACCACGCAGACACCCGACACGGCTGAGTAGACTAGAGACGCGCACACAAGATCGTACACGTCTGAAGCAGTTTGGGGTAGTCTTATCCGACCTGTCTGCGCTTTACCCAGACCTGCCCAAGCCCCTCGCAATGCTGTGCAAAGCTGTGAAGGACCTGACTGGTGGCTGCGGTGATGCGGAAGGCGACGACACCTCGGCCGAAAAACTCTTCGTCTTCCTCACAGCCGGCCTCTGGAGCGGTTACTCGGAGGACAGGAAGAACGCTCTCAGGCTGCTTCGTGCCTTGAACCTCCTCGAATTTGTGGTGCGTCTCTGGGTTGTTGACATTCCTGGGTCACCACCTCCCCCCACCTAACCTTACAAAACCTCTGTCCATTTCAACCTTAGCTCGTTGGACGGTGTAGGGCCATTCTTCTGAGTTGCAAAAGCACTCAAATGTCTGCGTCCATGTGCTTCACACACTACTCCTCATGGTCTTGATTTTACCTTTAGGTTTATGTCTTAATTTTTAGGGATTTCTCAGCAAGTTTATTTGGTACACAAAAAGCGAAAGATGAACTTAATCTTGGAAATATTATCCATCGTTTTCCATGACATTGTGCCATCTCTCAGGCAAAGTACGATAGCCGTCGCGAAAGAAACTTGCAGGCTTCGAGGCAAACAAGTCATTCTCCACTCCGAATTTACCCACATCGTCTACAGCGTTTTGAAGTGTTGCATTGACAGCAACAAATGGTAGTCGGAGGGGGCAACGTCTGGTGAATGTGACGCGTGTGGGGGAATTCCCAATCCCAAGTTCAAGGGGCTCTTCTGAGTCGTGTGAACAACGTGAAGTGGTCGAGCGTTGTCATGCAGCAATGGTAGAACCACCTGTCTGCTTCCTTGCCTACTAACTGCCCTGTTCTGATCAAGTTCTTCGCTCAGTATGTCTGATTGCCACCTGTAGCCTTCCACCTTCACCGTCTGACGATCTTTTTCCCCTTAGTTCGTAGTAAAAACGTGTGTACCAATAACTACACGCTTCGTTCGACACAACGTCGGCACCAAAAACACTACAAATTGATTCCCGTGCTGTAGGCGCATTTTTCCTCGCTGGAGTTCGTATAAAATGCAGTGCCATCGAATGTGCTGTTCACGAGTTGCCACCGTAAACTCCGCAATTCTGAGAGGATATGTAATTCACGTAGACTTTTCGTTCGGTGTTCTGAACGGTGCATCCAATCCCTTCGAAACCTCAAACGACCGAGAACATATATCTGTTCTAAATATAATTTTAAGCTTGAGGGAAAAATCAGTAGAAATTAAGTCATGCACCTAGTAATAAACACTGCTTTTCGCTGGGCGGTGAATTAGTCATCGTTATGAGCTAGTAATCCTTCAAACTACCATCGAAATGTTACTGTTGTTGTGTTTAAGGATCCTGCCTCGCTGGAGGAGCTGTGGACGGTGACTTTGACCAAGGTGGCAGCGAGTCCACAGCCGGATGTGAACGTGGTCGCTGGCCACTTGCTGCGCAGTCTCCTTGGGGCTCCGTCACCGCCAAACCCCTGCCATCACCGCCTTCCCGCAAGTCTTCTCGATCTGCCGATGCCACAACGGATGCTGGCGACCATCCACTACCTCCTGGACGGTCTCGAATCGCAGCTGGACGTCGCCGAGGGCGGCAAGGGCGGACTGTTGGTGGTGTCTGTCACCGGACCCTTCTACGCCCTGCTCATGCCACTCCGCGAGCTGCTTGATGCCAATTTCGCGGAACCGGATAGCCTGGAGGCTCTTGTGCCCTGGGAGTAAGCCCCACACTCCGTCGGTAGTGCCCGTAACCGCTGCCTCTAACGCCCTCGTGTTCCCTTTAGGTCGTTCTTTGAGAGCGCGCCTTCTCGCCCAACGTCTGTTTGCTGTCGCCTGTTGAGCATTGCGCTGCGCATCGCACGTGTTTGCTCCGCCGTCATTTTCCACTCGTCTCCGGAAGGCATTCTCGTAATGGCTGGTGATGATGAACGCACCACGAAGGTACGAGTCTCCTCTCCACTGTGACTCAGTAACTGACGTTGCCAAATTACGCCAAAAGTGCCGCACCGTTACATCGCCTGCAGTCACCCACATACCAACTGATGTGCGGACCTACCTTCAGCGTTTATCAGACATCTTACTTGTTTGTAATGAATGTGCTGGCGTACCGTTATGCTGAAATTAATTGACTTAGAGAGTAGGTTGCCCCATCACTTGGGGTTCGTTCGCCTTCAAACACTGCAAGACTCTAAGTCTGGAAGTAAGGCAGACGGGTTTCGGCAACGTCCCTCAGGTAGGGTGAAGCGGCGGTCGAACCGATTCCACTTCTAGGTAAGTCTGCGATCACGAAATAATCTAATTTGTGCAGATTTTGTCGACACATTGTGTTTTTGAAATGTGCAACTATTAGTTCAAAAGTTTTGAAAGTGGTGAAAACAGTAGCCTCAAAAATCTGAAGATGCGAAATTGCAGGGTCTGCTGGATAAAGACTCAACGCAAACGCAAATAGAGCTTGCAGCAGCCACTTCCAAGAGTTTACACCGCCAGATAGGAAAAATTCAACATCTTCGAAGCTGGGTCCCCCCACATGTGTTGACCGAACACAACCCAGATCAATGTTGGTCAACCTATGAACGCATGCCTATCACTGCTTGCCCGACGGCAACAAAAAAGGATTTCATGTGAAAAATTGTGACGTGCGATGAAAAGTGGACATTTTTGTACGAGAGTCCCAAATGTAGAAAGGTATCGCGAGTAGAACCCGTCCAACGCAGTAGTGCACCGACGCCGAAACAGGAGAGCAACTTGAAGAAGGTTCTCCTGGGTATCTGGTGGAACGTGAAGGGTGTACTTTATTACGAACTCCTGGAAACTGGTCATCAGACGGTGACTGCGGGACGCTACAGTCGACAATTGAACAAACTGGGAGAAGAAACTGATCAGGAAAGGCCAGTTAGCAGGCAACGAAGTATGCAAGTCATAATGATGCTGCTGCTGCTGCATGACAACGCTAGACCAACTCACGTTGCTCGCACAACTCAGAAGACCTTCTTGAACTTGGAATGGGAGGTTCTCCCACACTCAACATATTCCTGACCCGTTGGAGACGATGTTTGTAAAGTTGTCGTCGAGGCTGACTTTACTGCAAGTTTCTTTTGCGACGGCATTCGTACGTTGCCTGAGTTATGTCGCAGGGTCATGGAAGACGATGGACATTATTTTCAAGGCTAAGTTCGTTGTTCTCAATTTTCGAATAAAGTAAATTTGCGGAAAATCGGTGCAAATTAAGTCATGCATCGAATACGTTTGAACGAGAGCGCTGCGTTCTTGAGACGTCGAGGCACATCAAGCAACTGCCTAGTTGGTGTAAGAGCCCACTAGTAAACACTGAAGCCACCAGCCCGCCTGCCTGCCTACACACAGAGAGAAAGAGCGGCGAAAAAGGAACACAGCGACTTACCGCACACCGACACCCCGAAAAACTCTTCTAATCATTAGAACCGGACTAAGCAATTTACAACCACACTATTTGCACATCTCACCAGGTTATCCCAAGCGGGGCTGGCGACCAGGCGGTGTCTGACCTGGCCTCGTTGCTGGGCGGTGACGCCGGCGATGTCGACGCGGAGGTCCTGCGCAAGGTGGCCGCGCGGCCCGAGCACCTGGTGGTGAACTGCTGGCGTTCAGTGCGTGAAGTCGCCCTTCTCTTGGGCGGCAGCCTCACTCGACGCGGTCTCCTCACACCCGACCCACAAATCTACACCCACCAGGTAAGTGGTTGTGGTATCTTTCCACCGCAAAGCGACGCTGCTTCGGTGCGTGCTGCACACAACTTACGCGGTTTTGAGAAATGAGAGCCGTTTGAGAGTACACTTTTTTCCAGTTTTCAGTCCAGATTGCAAAGTCCTCTTTGGCCAATTGGGGGCTGAAGTGGGCTGAAGACATTCCAGCGTTCTCATGTTACACTTTTTTACTTGTGTTTGCCTTCAGCTCGAACAAATGGCCGACTTTTTCATCAGCCAGCTAATTCGTTCCAGACATCCCGGCGCCTTTGAACTGACCGCGACGGGATTTCAGTCGTTCTGCGAAATCCTCCTGAGGTAGGCATTCACTCGCCTGCCCTGGATGCACCGCTTTTTCCAATTTTCCATTCCAATTCCCGTCTTTTTTTTCTTCAAGTGTTCAGCACCCAGAAGACCTCTGCAAGTGGCCCGAGCAATGGTTGAGTGTTGTCATAAACGACCTGACAGATACGTCCATTCTTCCAGTCACCTCGGCGACCGGCCGCCTTCCGCTGAAGTATCTCCGAGACGCTGATTCGTCGCCCTACTGCCCCACGCGTCGTTCCGCGGGTCTTCCCTTCTTTGTCCAGGTAATCAACCTTGATCACGGTTCCCAGGAGCCCACTAGTGACCTCGTCGTATCGATCGTCTTGCGTCTAAGTGGGTGCTGGCGGTGCAAGACCACTTCGACCGTGATTCTAGCTTCCCACTTGCTGCTGCTGTCTGCATGAGTAGCGCCTTCAACACAAAATTTTCCGCCACGTAATACCTTGACGCTTTTCAGGCACTGCTGGTGGTGCTATGCAATGCCGGCAAGCTGGCGGACCTCCTGAGCCAAACGACCAACGCGCTCCTCGCTGTGGCGCGTCGCGGTGCTGAAGCCACAACGGAGTCGCCAGCGTGTAAGCACCAGGCGAACCTTCCACTTGCCGAGGTGGGTCTTTGTAATTGTCACATCACATGAGGCGATTATTTGGTCCGGCGTCCGAATCGGCCTGTTTTGGCAAGAGCACCATTTCCTCGAATGTGCCGGCTAGTGAAATCAGGTGATTGCTTCTCTTGGATCGCGCTGACCCCCTCTGACTTCCATATCAGGATCAAGCCCGGGCATTTTTATTTGCGTGGTCAGGCATTTCGAAAAAGCAAGCACGTCCTTATTTTTGTGCGTTTTGTTTATTGGAAGTTAATGTGGCGTTGGTGTGTTGAGCGACTCCAAGGGCCACCTGCGTCTAAGCATAATTTTCTCTGCTTGGAAACTTTTGGTGATTCAAAGAGGAAGCTCGTAGATACAACTCCATGTGAAGCCCAGGCCGCCATCTCGAATACTTGTACACGCTCTTTCTGGTAGTTTGTTCGCTGCGTTGGCGTAAATAAAGCCGGCCGAGCCACCGCTACGAACTCCTAAACAGTCGCGGCTCTGCATCACTGACCATCCACTAAAACTATTTTTCTTACCAGAATACCTGGCCTTCTGATTAAAATCGACCTTTAGGGGAAGTTGGTCTGACGTTGAGTTGATCTTGTAGGGATTCGTGTTGATTCAGGTCCAATAACCCAGTCATCGCAGCTTCGAGCACACGTTCCCCCTTTTCACTACCTGCCCGTCAGTCACGTGAGGCCACTGGCTCATTAGCCACTCTGCATGTCCCACCACTACCCGTTTTAGTCATGTGACCTCACAGACACCTGTGTTTATTGTCGTACATGTCCACTGAACCGTGATTGTACACGACACAACCTGGTTGAGCGGTCTAGTAAACGGTCGTGCCTTCTCCACTCCGGTCTTCTTCATCTTCGCGGGAACACAGGGTAAAGTATTCGGCGTAGATTGTCGCAGTGGCCCCGGCGTGGTTCAAGACAACATGCCGGGTTCCTCAATAACCCCATGAAGAGGAGGAGCCCTTCATGCACCATTCTCCTTCGTTTTGGTGCTGGGAATTGTTAGAACTCTAGCGGATTTTATTTATTTGCCAGAACGGAGCTATCGAGCGTCTTTCCTCCCTCTAGCGGCACCTCCACTCCCTGAACGTGCTGCGGATGCTCGTTCGCGATGCTGCAATCGGACCCAACATGACGCCCCACCTCGAGGCGGTTCTCATCTGCGCCTTCGAGGGTTTCGACTCGTCCTACTGGATGGTAATACTTCGCGATGCTACTTTTTGCCTAGCCTTATAATGTGTGTCGGGTTTACTTCGGTGGCTTCTGCAACCAAACCTCGTTTTCCGTGGAAGTGATCTATTTGACAGTCTGGTGCGTCTAGTCTGAGCACTGCGTGGGCTTGAATTTATCCTTGCAGGTACGCAATGCCGCGCTGATGCTCTACAGCGCCATGATGGAGCGCATCTTCGGGGTCAATCGAACACGGGACTGTGAGAGCAAGAAAAACAGGTATCAACATCACCCTTCGGTGTTAATTTGCCCCCCCTCCTCTCAATTTAGGTTTTCATTGTTCGCGTTTGTTTTGGCATTTCAGGATGGCCTCTTCTGTGTTCTTCTCCAAGTTCCCGCTGATGCGCGATTTTATCCTCAAGGAACTCGAAGAGGCGATCGGTGGACTGCGGTAAGACCTCACCATTCGGTGACACGTTGTCAACATCTGCGCGTAGTGAATTGCCTTTCGTCTCTCATTTCAGCTCGCCTACCATCGGTAAGACAAAATTATTCGCACTTTTGAACCTCCTGAAGCGCTTCCTGCCTCCGATCCAACTGGCCACAACCGACGGTACCGTGGTGCGGGCCTTTGTGCCGCTAGTTTTTAAGTAAGTGTGGTGGAGTGTGTTCATTACGATGACGATTTGGGCTTTTGTGATGGTTTTCTCGATTGCCAGGTGTGTGGGGGCTGCGGATATTCGAATCCGACTATTGGCTGCCAAGGCCCTGATTGCGCTCCTGAAACCTGCCTGTCTGCCGGGTCTTGCGCGCAATCTTCTTGCGACAGTATCTCCATACTTCACGGCCACTGGGTCTCCGTGTCTTCGGGTTAACCTCGTCCACGGCATGCTTCTCCTGGTTCGTTAATCCGCCTTATCCCTGCGTTTTGCAAATGCACTTCTTGTTGGTCTAGTTTAGGTGCGGATTCGCATGTGCTGATTGGTTCAATGGAGATCTGCTTCCTGATTGGTTGCTCAGCCAGCTTTGTGATTGGCCATCGTCTTTTGTAGAGTGTAGCCACGTGTGTGTACACTCTTCTCTCCTTCTCTCGCATTTTCACCATTTCCTTTGAAAGCCGGGCAGGCGTGATTCTTGGTAACCTCTGTGTCAAATTTCACTGGCTTTTCATACGTCAATGCTTCCCCCTTAGCTCTTGGAGGTTCTCAAAAGTGAGTATTGGCCGGGCTGCAATAGGAATGCAATCGAAAACAGCCCGTATCGTGAGTGCCTCGATGAATCGTCGTCCATTCTCTCCGCCCTGGCGTCGTTGTGTCTCAAATCCCCACCCAATCGGTTTTGCCCGCTTGTTAGACAAGCCTGTTTGGCTTGCTTCATTGCCTTCGACTCACCGGAGACACTGCCGATTGGCCAAACAGAACTGCTGGCATCCCATTCCTCGTCCCCGGGCGCTCTCGATGTGTCCAGCATGGCTCTTCTCGTCAAATTCCAGGGCACGCTTAAATCGCACAACCCAACCTTGAGAGAATTTATGCAGGACTCGTTGATTGGAAGTAATGCTGAGGTAATTTAGCCAAATCTATCCAACCAACTGAAAGGAGTCCCATCGATAATTAAACATTCTTTTTTATAGTTGAAGCGTGTCGCGCTAGGACTTGTGGTGAAGCACATCACAGACAAAAGTACCGATTTGCTCAAGTGTCGGCGCCTGCTGTGGTACGAAGAAATTGTCAACCTACTTGCCGACGTTTCAACGTCGCCCTTCTGCTTCCAGCACCGCGGGCCGTGCCCCGATGTGGGGGCGTTTACTTCGCGGCTTTGGGATGAACTTGTCGCTTCCCTGACGCGCTCGTGCCAGCCCCACTCGATGGTAGGCTTGCATGCCGCACAGCTGCTCGCTTACGTAGCCACCACTTCACCCGAGGACCTGGTCACGTGCAACCAGCTGTCACCCCGGTGCAGTCAGCTGGTTGCCTCCGAGCGCGGCGTTTCCACCCATGTCGCGCCTCTTCTTACCGTGTACGCGGCACTCTCACCAGCCGACGAACACACCATCGACCTTCTCTCCGAGTACATCGACCCAACACGCTCCTCTTGTCACTGGTCTACCCGAGCCGAGGCTCTCTTAGCAGTCAATCTTTTGCTTACTCATAAAACAGGTAAGGCGCGAATTCGCCGACTTTTACTGACTTCATTCAAAGCCTTTTCCAACGCAGACATCAGAGGACACTTCAATGTGTTCGCGGCTGTCTTATCCAGTCTGGTTCTGGAGACCGATGATGACGTTCTTTCGTTAGCCGCTGAAACAGCCCACAAATTGTTGCCGAAATCGGACCACCTCCCACAAAAGCCTCTGCCGCCGGTTATTCTGCCTCCATTTCTGGCAGCCACCATGTCCCTATTCGGAATGGATGCTCTATCATTCATTCTCGACTGGTTCCAGAAAAATCTCGTGGCAAACCCAGCAAAAGACGTTGATAGCGAACAGGTAACGGTCGTTGCACATTTCGACTTGCATTGGCTGCGTGTTTTCATGGAATTTTTCTCCCCTCCCTCCACCTCAAACAGACATCGCCGCGTGTCTTTGTGCCCGAGGCGTGCGCTGTTGGTTCGAGTCCTGTTGAATTCGCTGTTCTCTTGGCCTCAGCAATTCGTAAGTGGGCCTTCAGTCCGCCAACATCGAAAGACAAACTCGCATTGGTCCTTGGCGAGTTACAGAAGCGCCAGTTGTCACGCTTGCTGCCTGAACTTTCAAAGATGAACTTCTGCCGCAAAGATGGGCACAATGTGTTTCTTCGAATGACCTCGACCTTGTTTGCACGGTTACAAAGGGTTGTTGAAAAACAACTGTGCGTGTAGCATTGTTTGAAATGCCTAAATAGACCAACTACTTGCACTTTTATCCAACGAATCCTTACGTGTGGTTCTAATGTGGGTGGGTGTAACTCTGAGGAATCCTGGTGTATTTATTCATACTGTCACTTCCTCAGGTTTAGTCCTGTAATGAATCGTGTCGGCTAACGACCATCAGGTCAGTCGTTGCATACTTATTTGTAATGTGGCGTGGTATTTTCATCGTAAAACGCTTCTGCTTTGTGCTGACCACCTCAGTTCCCTTTCTGTCTCGATGACTTGATCACCTTACTTGGTCCAGAGTCCCTACACCCACATGTGTCCAGAATCCAACTCCCATCTCCGCTAATTTGTTGTGTAAAACATTATTCACCTTCACAAGCCCTAGTCTTACCAAATTGCAAATACCCGTGATTCAGGTAATTTTCAGTTTCCTAAATTATTCACTTTTGAGACGGCAGGTCGGATCAAATTACGCATTCTAGGAGTCTCTAACACCACATGCATCTATAATAAACGTCATCTCCATGAATACGATAACTCTGTGTGATTGTTAAAAGCGTTATTTCCTATTTTTGTAGTTAAAAAAATGTCATGTTAAATTTTACTTCGCGCAGCTGAGACTGGGGACCACTGATAGCAATTGAATTTAAGTCAGTTCTCAACTGACGGACACGACTCGCAGGTGAAAGTTACGACAAACTGAATAATTTTTTCACTTTTGGCAATAGAATTTGTGAATTTTCATTCCTGTCATTCCTTCCTAGCACCGGATATTTTTTTCTCAACCACACTTCCCAAACACTCATGTGTTGCTCAAGTTTATTTTAATTTGCAGCATTCGCAGTTTTTTCGTGGATTGTTGCCCTTTCCACTTGCTAGCCATAAGCCTTCCATGAAAATGGGAAACGAATGTGCTTGTTATTAACTCTGAGCCTGTATTCTCATGGTTTGATTGTCTCCACTTTGCCAGTACATTCTTTTTTAAGAAACCTCCGGGTTTCAAAGTCCACCAACACAAAGAAAGTGCAGCTTTGATAGCCGTGGTACTAAATTGAATAGCTAGCCCAGTATTGCTGCTGTTGCGGATTGGTAAACTCGTTGGAGTGGATTGCAATCGTCGTGTACCAATGCAGAATCGTGTTGATTCAATCTATGCCGTCGCATCCACCAATACACCGACCCTTTTTCACAGCTTGTCCGTCAGTCACGTGAGATCGTCTGTTTTCACAGCCATGTGCATGTACTACGCCCACCTCCCGTTTCATTCAGCTGGCCATTTGTACTTTTGTAAGTCCATCTGGACTGCATGGGTCAACAACCGCATTAGTCACACACACGACAACCACACAACTTTCTAGCAAATGGTTGTCTCCGGTATTAGGGCCCGATACTACACCGTGGCCCCCCCTCCGCTGTGGTTCAAGGCCACACGTCGAGACCTTCAAGAATCGGTGACCCCGGCGTGATCCTCTCAACAAACCTTAGTGACAAATCGGCGTTGCCATCCCGCCAAAATTGATTTATTTCCTATGATCAACCCAAGCCATATTAATCGTAAAATTCCAGCGTTACCTACGTGAAATCGTGAAAAAGAGTTTTTTTGTTGAAGCAACAATAGGGAGCTCAGTCGACTTTCGATCTCCAAGTAGTCGTCTTTACGCGCGTTGACGCCGTCAATGTCTGGGGGGTTTTGCGTGATGTCACCTCGAGTTCAGTAAGAAAACGAAAAGAGCGGAGTTGTGTCAGGCCTATTAGCAAAGCATTACACGAAGCAGATGAGGAAGGAGGATTCTGCCATAGGGCGGCAGGGTTCACTTTAGGAACTGCAGTTGGAAGTTGTGTGGCAGCGTCGCACCGCGACTGTGCAGTGCGCTGCCACCGGGATTGACGCGCAACTGTTTGACGCTGATGGCATCTTGCAGAGCTCGTGGGGGCGAAGAACGGCGGGTTCTTGTGCTGTCGTTGAACCTGCTGGTGCCGTCAATCAGTCTCGAGTACAGTGTGGCGGTCTTTAAGGAAACAGATCGGCCGGACTTATCCACCAAGGTTCGATTTCCGGGAGGTGGAATGTTAGAAATTTCTAAACAAAAAATGTGCCATCAACAAAGGTGCGCTTAAGCCCCAAAGTACATGGTGGAGTGGACACGAAACAAAAAACAACAAAACAAACGTAAACTTCCCCCAAAAACCGGGATTAGTGGGTTTAACTTACCCGCAAAATGCTACTCTATGAGGAACTCGTGTGAAAATTGATGGTGAGCTGTTAAAAGAAGAATATGGATTTAGTCAAACCAACTGAATTCCCCTAACAAATATTTGAGTCCCTCGTATTGCATTTCATCTCAAATTTCAAATAAAGTGTGCCACAACACAGGCGTATCCATCTCCAAAATGTTCTACATTAAGTTGGACAATAGGAGCTGAAATCGGGCCACGAGTGCACAAAACTGTGTGTCATTTTGGTGTGACTAATTAACAGAAATATATTCGTCTACTGAAGGATTATGCAAGTTTGTGTCTCTGTTAAACCAAATGTAATTTAGCACGTCTTCAAGTGGCTTAGTCCCACAGAAAGACTTGTTCAATAGAAAACGTTTTCTGCAGATGACGCTAATTTAGAACGTGAATGATCAAATTTCATGCGAACCCGGTGGGTGTTGGAAGTGTCTATTGAGCGACATGTGATCTAACTTTGCCATGGTGAAAGACGATGTCTTTTGGATTCACCAAATTTGTCCGTTTTGCTTGGGTTTCATCAGTTAAACGAGCGTGAAGGAAACTCAAACAAAATTATCCTTCCGTAATCCTTCTCGAACAGACACATAACATAACTTTGACCAGATACAATTCTGTCTCTGTCATCGAATCCGCTCCTGTGGTGATTTTAAATTCTCGGTTTAACTAACCAAAAGATTTAAGTTAGTCTTTATTGCTGTAGACTAATTATACTTTAATTCGACAACGCAGGTGGAATGCCGGCGGAGGGAGCTTTCGAAGGCTCTTCCAAGTCAGACTAGTGGGTTCACTCTGGTGACATGACATGCAGTCCAAACCGAACTACCAACTGTGAGGCGTAAAGTTGCATTTTAATGCGGTTGGGTTTCACTGACAGATTTACCTAAGACACACCTACCAAAGCTCTTGCGACACGGACTGCCTCCACGCACCTGGGCGCACCGGTCGTTGATGGAGAGGAGGGCCTGTCGATGCTGACCGAACCCACAGCCCAAGATAGGCGCGATGCCGTTCTCCTGACCCCTGTGCCACCCGGCTGCGTAGGACAGCGAGCGGGTTGCGTTGGTTTGCACCGTCCTTCGCCGTGGAACACTCTGTCCCCGCACCGCGGACGTGTTCAGCTGGGCCTCGCGGATGTTGACGCCCAACGAGGCGAGGGGCATCCCGGGCGGGAGGGAGCACGACCCAGCGGGAGGCCCCTTAGCCCGGGGGTCCATTGTGGGCTCGTAGTTTGGTCTGGGGTGTGCGTAGTTCATTCCCAGACCAGGCAGATTGCCGGGCATCACGAACTCGGTGATCGCCACGGGCATTGTGTGCCTGGCTGGCTTGGCTGGGGCGCTTGAGCGTGAATTGTTTGATTGATTCTGTAAGGAAGACAAAAGAGGTCCTCTTCATGCCTGTTTTTCCCCAGTGACGCGTGGTGTTGAACGGAACTCACGTTTTCGCCATCGTGCACCCCTCTCTAAAAGGGTACAGAGACACCCTGTAGCATTTTTATAAGTATTTCCGGTTTTCATGGTGCTAACGGAAGCGGGAGGTTAGGGTTTGGGTTTTGCTGGATGAGGCACATATAAAGTTTTCTTGGAGCCTTCGAGCTAAGCGTGTGACCGTGGTCTCTGAAAATGTGGAAGATTTACAGCAGAGCCACAGCATCTTAAGGATGTGACTAGGAACTAACCAATTGACGTCCAGTTGACCAGTTGATTTCACACCACATGGTGCCTTCAAAATCAGCCAATCGTAATACGGCTTGTATTTGAGCGGAGCCAGCTCATTTGGAAGGCTTTTTTAACTTCCCACCCAGCAGACCTTAACCGACCTAGCCCAACGTCATTGTGTGATCTTTTGGATTTAGAGAAAACCTTACCTTACCCCTGTTAATCATTCCCTTGTTCAACTCTGTTTACTTGAACTGTACATCCTGCCAGTTTCTTTTTACAAAGTTGCATCTACGCTGAACACTTGACCCTACTCTAGGTACATTTTGATTAAACTGATATCGACTTGATTTCTGGTTTTATGCCAAAACCGGAGAGAACTGATGGCCTCCACAGTAAATCCCTCACACAGACATCACGAGTGGCAGAGGGCAATTGTTGTGCTCAAACGCACTTCAGTGGTGACGGCAGGTTAATTGGGGGTTAGGAAACTGGCCATTCTCAATCCCAGACCTAAGCAACATTTGCTCACTCCGAAAACAGCCACAGCAAGTGCCAGCAAGGTGCACTGTGCGTGTGTTTGGTTTGTGCAATTCGACTGTGCTTAGCCAAGCCAGGTCAAAGGCGTCCCATCACATCCAGTCCCCATGTGAAAAATAAAACACGTGTGTAGAAAAATAAGGCGACTTTAATTTAAATTATGCCATGACGCAAAGCATGGTGCAACAACACGTAATTCGCCATTACGTGGATCGAGAAAAAAAACGAACCATCTTGTGCAGTAGTCCGTTTCTCCGAAGTTCGTTCGCCGACTGGAAATTCATTCGCATGTCTGCACATAAAGGAGAAGTCTCGATAAGCAACACGATATCATCTGCACACAGACAAGCAATTCTCAGATATGTCCTACAGCATCAATTTACTAATGAGGAGAGTTCATTGCTGTGGGAGTTGGGACTTCAGGGTTAGTATCACGTGGTGTAACATTAGATGGCCTGTACGTCAGGCGAAATTCAATTTTTGTGAAAATGTTAGGCTTCTAGCTGGTTACGAATAAAGGGGTATCGATAAGTGGCCTTCTCAAGTGCTACGCATTACAAGTTTGCTTCTCCGATTCCACCAGACTACTTAGAACTTACTGTTTGACGAAGCATTCTGACACTCAGGAAGAACGAGGTCGACTGGTTTGGCGAGGGAATGTGGTTTGGTCTTTTCGTGGTCGCCGTTGCTTCTTTTAGGCAGCGTGCTGATCGGTTCAACGCCCGGGGTTCCACTCAGGAGTCTGTAAACAGCGTCCACTATGCCGAGGCTTCGCAGGAGTACCGCGCGCTTCTCCATCCCCATACACCGCTCGTTCTCCTCCGACTCGTCGATAGGTATAGTCTCGAATGAATTGTACACCGGTTCCTTGTTGCCCTGGTCTGATTCGGTCGCGGGCTTGGCGTCCTCGCTGCTCGGTTTGGCGGCAGTGGGAGTGGTCTGGGCCACGACGGTGGTGGCAGATCCACATTTCGACGGACGCCGTTTCACGGTGGAGGCCAGTGGAGGCCGACCAGGGCTTTCAGGGCGAAGGCGACTGGTGCGTGGTTTGTACAGAGTCTCCAACTTGTCCTTGCGTTCACGGATCTCCTCTCGCAACTGCCTTCAAAGGATTACGAAGGCCATTAGGTCAATGCCTTGTCAAACATCCACCAATTTTTAATTTAACCATAGGTAGTCTACCGACGCTTTTCATACCCTGATCTGTACGCAACTATAGTCCGTGAAGTTGTGTGGCATGGGAAATGATTTAAAAGTGAGTAAATGCATAATTGGCTCAAGTTTGTTGTTGTTGTTGATATTATTCAACTAATTTTAGTAAATCCTGTAAGAATTTGAAATTGGGTAGTGGTGTCTTGCTCAAATCGGAGCTAAGTACACCATATTCGTTTGGTAGAAGGTGTGCCGTGGGAATAAACTAGTGAAATATGAAAAGCACCGACGTGTCCGTCGAGTGTGGAGGCCTTCTTACTTGGAGTGCTGGAAGCGCGCTTTGAATGAGGCAGTTTCTGTAAATAGCGTGGCAGTGGAATTGATGAACTCTTCGTACTTGTCCTGGTCCTTGCAGGGGTAGATTCGACGGAAGTTGCCCAAGTGGTCGTCCTCGTATTGCATGGCTTTGGCAGCCCACTTTTCCATCTCCGCGTTCATGTCCTCTCTGTGGAGAAGAAATGCGGAGAGTGAGGAATTTTGTGTATATTTCGATAAACGTGAGCTATGTTGTCTGCGTTCCTTGTGGTTCTGGAATTCCAGTTTGAAAATAAGCATGTAGTCTTTCAAAAAAAAATGGAACCAATTGGCATATACATCTCCCCATTTGCTTGCGAATGGTTGAGAAGTTTGAAAATTACTAGTAGAATGATTGTGTGATTCAAACTAAATTGACCAACGATTGGTTCAAAGCCCTGTCAACTAAATTGACGCCACTGAATCGGCGTTCAATGCGCGGGGCAGTTGACCTGGAGAAAGACCCTCCCGTCGTGTGTGAATGCCTACGAGAGCAATTAAGTTGGTACAGTCGCATTTTCATAATTCAAGACTGGAGGCTCGGCATCAAGATGAAATTGCATCCTGTGCAACCGGCCACCCCGCGTGAGTGATGCGTGTATGCTGGCCCCTTTTCTATTGGCTGCTGGTAGCATTCGCCTGTTACGAACACGCATTCATACGCACACAATAACACCTGGCTGGCGTGGCACTAGTAAGCGTTCATGTTCTCCGTCGTGTCTTTCCATCCTCTTCACAGGTTGAGGCGGACGGTAGTGCTCAAGCAACGCTACTACAAGTACCCTAAACTTTCCTCCCATTATGTCTTGTTTTAACTGTTAAATTCTTATAAACTAGCCCAATTCACTGTATCTTTGGAGACTACGGGTTGTGGCAGGTCAGGAGGTCGATAATGGAAACAAACAATCCCAAAAACTCAATGTACTAAGACCGATTTTGAACCATTTCAACAGCTTCGGTGATCTGAAATGTGCAAAAGTATAAAATGCTACGCTCAATCTGTCCAGTGATATTTTGATTCAATAATAGCGGATCGGGTGGCTGATTGCTAGTGGATTATGCAACGTGCTCATGCAAGGTACTGAGTTGATTCCCGCGATTCTTTTTTGAGCCGGAATGTGGCCGAGGCGTAGCAGCATCTCCGAGTTCAAAATTGGAGGATTTTTAAGAAGTAAGCAGAAATTTTTTTTTCGTAAACGTAGACACAATGGTGAGCTGTAGCACACCAAGGGAACCACGACAAACCTAGTGCACTTTCCAGGCGTGCGTCTGAGAAGGCGCTGACGGATTCGCCGCTTGTCCTCTTCAATGCACTTCCGCCGATCAACAGCGTCGAAGTTGGCCAGCTTCAGGGTGTCCCAGATGAGGGCTTCTTTGATTTCTTTGTCCAGCTGTGAGTCAGTATGGAAGCTCGGTGAATGATTCACCTAAATAAGATGAATGCCCTACAAATTACTGGCGTCAATACACCGAGATGCGTGCATGAAAATACGCCTACAGCACGATTTGTTTCCGAATTTGTTGTTATGGCACACGAAAAAGGAAGGTTAAATAGCCCTCACCAAGGCAGTCAAAAGGTTGTGGAAAGCCAGATTGCTTAGTCCTAGTTACTCCCAAATTGCGTACATCTAGTGGACCGTATGGCAGTATGAATTGACTGCGGGTTTGGAATATTAAAGGGCCTTAAAACAGGGATTAGCCTTGGTCAGCTTATCCGTTAAAAAGTATTCCAGAATCACCGAAACGAGGCGCAATTCAAGTGACTTTAGAGACTTGATGAGAGTGGAACAGAGAAAAATCACACAGACCAATACCTGTGTTAAATTATGACTTGACGTAAAATCTACAAAAGTCCGTTGTAAACACGGATGCTCTTTTTACAGTTCTTGTAGGAAACCAAGTAGTTATTCAACTAGTTTTACTTAGAAAATTGACCCAATCGGTAACTCGGTGATGAACCATGCCCTGATCATGTGTTTTTCAACAAATAAGGACGACCTAAGCTGGCACGAAAAAGCCTCAAAGTGATCTTCTAGAGAGGCATCTTGAAGCAGACGATCCAATCGTCGCAGTCTGCACAAGACAAGGTCTGACAGTCTCTCTTCATGTATCAGGTCAGGGTGGGGTTGAAAGCGTGCTACTTGTTTGGCAAGTCTCGACTTTGCTCAATACTGTTTTCGATAAGGGCTCTAAACAGTGGCAGTGAATGTGTGTAACATTTCATGCGTGGAATTATCAGTGTTGGTTAGAACATGCACCCTCACTACTTAAATCTGTCACAAAACACAAACAAGCTTGGAAGTACAAATGAGACCTACCTCAATGACGTACGGCCTCATTCTGCGGTCCAGCATGATGTCGAAACCGAGTATTTCAAAGCAGGCAGAGGTCTCCACGTGATTGGGAAAGCAGGTTTTGTAGTTGTGTCTCAACACGGGTAGCCCTGACATGAGAACCTTTATGATCACATCGTCGATATCGTGCCATATCTAAGGGGGCAAAATTAGTGCTGAATTTGGACGCGGCAAAAGTGCATTTTGCGGGGGAATGCTTTGTAGGGGGGCTACTTTTTGGTAGTTGACCTTTTAAAGCTCACGAGCAATTTACACTGCTTTCCATCCTGCAAAAAACCATCTAATGCTGTAGAATACCGCAAAATTGTGAAATAAGTCGAAGTTTATTGAAATGAGATGAGCTTTCTGTTCTAATTCAAACCACTTGGTAGACGGTTCTACCCACCTGTACCTGGTGTTCATGTTAACCACCGAATCACCAATTGTTGAAATTGAGGATTATATGAGCTTGGGAACCAACGAATCACCAAACAGCGATTTGTAAAACTGAGGGTCTCACAACAAGTAAACAGTTATTCAAAAGTTTTACTCATGCCACCGGAACTATGTACAATAACTAAAAACTAGGCGTAAATTTGTAACAATGGGCAGGGCAACTTTACGATCCCATTGTCCTTTGTCATCCACGGCACATGAAAACAAAGAGGATTGCGATGCAGCGCCACAACCGGTTATTTAGCGAACAAAAAACATTTTCTTTTTGCGAGGTGCCGTGTTTTAGTAATGTATGCAAACGTAATGTGCTATTGAGGGTCGTAGGAATAAAAAAAAATATTAACGAACAGGAGTTCAGGCGTGAGATCTCAATGCTAAATGGATACAGTTTCAATAGACACGATCAGTGAATTTCTAAACGCCTAGAGACAACAAAAGGCTAGACTTGCGGCTATAAACGTTTACTTCTATTGGCTGTCGAGTGTACGGGGGGAGCGTATGAATGGGAATCAGGCGGACTCACCATGTCGACGTCGTAGCCGTGTTCGATGAGCCAACAGTTGACTGTGGTGATGCGTCTCTTCGTGCCGGCTTCCTCATCCTCGCGGACGTACTTGTCCGAGTGCTTCTGGATGGCGTAGTTGGTGAGGTGCATGAAGACATTGCTCACGTTGGCAGCTGTTGGCTCCCGATAGGGTTGGGTGGTGAAACGCGCCAGACCGTCCTTGAAGACGAAGATTCGCAGCGGCACTATTGACGTGACCAGCACGTAGAGTCGAAGGTCGAACTTGAAGCCGTCTATTAAAAAGGGCTAACCGGGACGCATGGTTTGTCGGATCAGTCGGCGACCACAAAAAACGCCCATGGTGATCAAATGTGACAAACATCGCGTAAGACTTTAGCGAGCATTTAAGCTAAACTTGCAGTGAACCGTTTACAATGGGTTCTATTTCTGCACTGCCAAACAGGCGTAGTCTTCAAGAAGGGCATTTGCGTAGTACTCGAAAGATAACTATGGCAAATGAATTATTTCATTGTGTAGGTTATCTACGAAATGAACATAAAATCATGAAAATAGTGCGGTCTTGAAGCTCGTCATGAAATTACACATTAAGGTCATCACAGGTGACGTTTTGGGTGGAAATATTGCTTTTGAACTGAGCAACTAACATTACTTAATGAATAAAAAAACTTGATGTTGCAACATCTACTGATCTGTGGAATGTCGTGGTTAGAGACTGCTTAAAGTCAAGGAAACAATTTCAGAACAAATTGACTACAAATTAAAAGGCTTGGCGAAATAGGGAGAAGCCGCCTTTGTAGCCATTTCATGCAAGTCACAGCCTAAATTAGCGCCCATCTCAGTTTTTGGGAGTTAGAGGAAACGAAAATGAAAAATCCCTAATCTGCAAAGTGACAAATTAATGGCGACAAGGTGGGCACCGCTTCCGGAGAATCCGGGTGTTTAAGATGAAAATAATGCAGAGAGGGAAAAGCATAATGAGGCTCAAGTATTTCCGTTGATGGCGTGAGGAATGAAGAAACTAGGAATTAGTTAGAAAAGTGAAATGAGAAGGTCTTATCAAGTACCAGAGAGGTTCTCAGGCCTGATCAGCGTAAATCGACAATTTGAAGCGTTTACCACTGACGACACAGAGATACGACCCAGCCGTCCACATGCTGGTGTACTTCAGGACAATGTCGCGATATGCAAATTGAGACGCATCAAAGCGATGCACTGCTTCGAGGTTGTCAGAGCTCGGGATTCTGCCGGAATATTGACACCACTATACATCTGTTGCCAATCGCACATACGAATACATTTCTCCCACAATTTGTCCGCGCTAAACTGTTGAAATTTGTCGTAGGAATTTGTGCTATTACGGATTAGTGGTGTCCGTTGTGCATTTTTATCCAATCAACCTGCATTTCTGCCGATTTCGGTCATTTCATAACCAAGCGATAAGTTAGATTGGCACTAAATTTCGCCTAATCACTTTTGTCACGAAGTGGTAAAACGGTCTTGAGAAGATCATTCATCAGGGGTCAACCCAAGATCAGGTCAAGTCCCTTAAAAGGTCAATATTCTAGCTAGACAATCCAAAAATGCAACTTAATGAGTTTGTCGAAGTACAATTGTGCTGGACATGACTGCCTAGATAAAGAAAAGAACTGTAAATGCTTAAAATTACGTGTACAAGTGTGTCTGGCTGTCAAAATTCACTGAATTTATGATCTCCATTTAATCCACAACACGTGCACCCGCCTTCACTGTCAACTCGTGACGAAGATTTACTGTTTCACAGACTTTTTCGGGACAAAAGTCTTGAATGCGGACCTTACTTGTGCACCAAACAAATGCATACTGTTTATTGCCGCTGTTTGTTTGACATTTCGGTCTTAATTAACACCACTGATTCATCGCATTTGAGCATTAATAACTCCAGAGCACAGTCACATTTGAAGAAGACAAGCTAGTTGTGTGAAAAGAGCTGGCATCCAGTCTGATCGTGAGTTGGGACCTACAGTACGGTCCTGTGTGAACTCTGTAAGTTTTGATAGAAGGGATTGTAGCGGATTATTAGCGATCACACGTGAGTGAAGCCTGTTTACTGCTCTGAGGGTGACCATGACTAATTCCTAGTCCATTGGTTACTGTTACCGGTCGTTTGTCGCCCGCTCACTTGGCTGGCGGGACGCTAATAAACTGTCGTATCCGCTGTTGCTATCTTGTAGGAACTGTTAACTAGAGGGTTGTAAGGTAGTGCGTAGCAAAGGCACTCTAGGGTTTGTCAGAAATGGTAGTCATTAATATTAGTAAACTCGGTTGGAGAACACTTTCGTCCAAAAGCATCTACCTCACGTGAGCACTAGCTGGTTGCACCGGGGATCGGTCAGCTTAAAGTGAATTTCCTTCAACACCAATTCAACGAAATCCACAGCGAAGCATGTTCAAAGGCGTGCCAAAAATAATTGACATTTGCCTGCACTTACTCGACTGATGTACGTCTGGCAGATGACGTTTTCAGTTGCCTTGATTTCTCGAGGTGTTTTGGTAATCCAAATGCCCTTGCCTTGGCACCCAGTGTCTGGCTTCAATATGTACGTCCTATTTTTCTTCTGGCGGGCGTACTGCTGCAAGTCGCCCCAGCTAAAGTCCAAAGTATGTGTTAGTGTACGATTTATTCGCATCCAGCAACCATTTTAAGTTAAAGCTTACCATTTTTAACAACAACAACAATAGGATTTTTGATTTCCGCGACGTGATTAAAAAGTTTGGAAAATTTTTATGCAAAAGAATGGAGTCATCTTCGTCAACCGGAAGTGCAACACGACTTTTAAGCAGCTAATTCAATAAATGCATGATGCTTTCTCTGCAACTAAGCTTCTAGTCTACTTCTGTCGTCATCCAATCAAAAGAGTTATTGCCCTCTCACATCAACTAATTTTGACAGGCATCCTCGTGAATAAGGTGGCGTAGTGTCCTTGACTCTTAAAGACTGACTTAGATAAGTTAAAAGGTTGATTTTGATTCGAGCGGGATCGCGTTCAGTAAAGGAAACTGATCAGGCGAAATAGAATCTAGTTAAAGTCAATTTAATTAGGCTTCTTAGCAACACGATAACAAGCTTCTTAGGCGAATTGAAATAGAAAAACCAAAAGGCCATCTGAAAGCACCTTCTAAAGTGGATTGCCAAAATTGACGGTGTTGATAGAGCGGTCTTGAATGAAGAAATAGCTCATTAGCGTCACTAATCGCTTCACTTTCTTTGTAATGATTTAACGCGCCGAAAGGTTTGCATGTCTTTAACAGATACGATACTGACACACGTTGCGGCAGTTAAAAGACAGTTATTGACATTGAAAGTAATTAACGTGAGCCTAAAGAAATATTCTCAGTTTGTTCAATTTACGTTTGTAGACAGTACACGTCTTCCTGCCATAGTGCCGACCATTTCAGAAGTTAAGCCTATCATTTTGCGGAAATCGTGCATTTGATCATCCATCATTAGGGCACTATGGCAACGAATCATTTGTGAATAGCGACAGAAGCTGTCGAACAAAGGATGAATTTTAAAGAAGCCAGTATAACTTCGTGGAGAACTTACTCAGCTGGAAGTATCCACGTTTTGGGAAATATGTTGTACTCTTTGGGAAACAGCTTTAACATGCGGTTCATGTTGCGGGCAAGGGCGTCTTTTCGGCAAATTTCGGACATTCCGGGAAAGTGGTTGATTTTCTAGGGCATAAAAAGCATTGGTTAGGTTGACTCACTACAATTTTTTGGCAAGGCATAATTTTGACTATATCCTAAACACACAAGAAGCTCTCTACGTGATTCTCAAAGGTCTGCATGTGATTATAAACCACGCCGAGGCCACTAAATTAACCCTGACCCGATTACGCTTCCCTGATACTCGTGATGAAGAACAGGGCCTGAGAGGACGTGGACACAATCGGTTACTTCAAAGCTCAGCCAGTTTGGTTTGTACGTGTGTATTTATGCCTCCGATGTGTGAGTCATAGATGTACTAACATCGAAACCTAGGTGTGAGGATAATCTGGGATAATCGTTTGCACTAATCAGGGTGGAGCTAAGGATCCGCGCCGCTGGTGACATGCTGCAAAAAGGGCAACCCTGAGTAATTTTAATCATGAACTATGAAGTCCACCTTTTCCCGTTCATGTGGAAAGACAAAACAGTGTCTTATTGTTACACCCTTCTTGAAGCCACTGTCTTTTTAATTACTCGTTGCCTTTCAAACAGTGCTTGTGATTTTATCACAAAAACGGTGAACTCCGAAATCAACCTGTCTCAATTTTTAATTGCATGCTTCACATTAAAAGTAAATTCGTGATTTTTGCTCTGCTATGATGGAAATGTGGTAGACGGCTGGTGGAAATTACCTGCCACTTTTTCATTGAGACTACCCGTTCAATTGTGACCGAGAGGTCAGTCCAGTAGAGATTGTAGTCCTCATCGTCACCAACTTCTCGGAATCCGAACTTCTGGGAAACGCGTCTAACTGGTACAAAAGATTCAAATAGAAGACCTAATGAACCTTTCGGCGCGATGTTAGCACAAGGAAACCAAACTTCAGCTGCCTGGTTGGTTAGAATAATTCACAATTAACCAAACTAAGTAAGGGACAATTTACGTAATGTAGAAGGAAATACTCAACTTCCCCTAGCTGTTAGTTATAAAGTTTGAAAGTAAAAACGATTGATCATCATGTAAACCCGATACAGTAAAACCAGTTAAAACTGCTCTCAAAATATGCATGGGTTAGTTTTCAATTCGAAACTAAATTTGTGCAAATATGGTTGAGTACCAAAACGCATAGAATCGAGGTAGTCAAATATAATATTAGCTTAAGGAAGACACAAAACTCTTACCTGAATCATAGCGACAGTTGATCAAATTAATGTCCAATCTACAAAGAGATAGTTGTGAGTTTTTTTCAAAAACACATTCACCTTTTTCGTCTTTTTGCTTTCTTCTGTGGCACTCTTATGGAGAGGATGGGCTCTCCATAAGCACCGTCTGGCAAATCCTGGCCATCCGAACCATAAATATTTGGAATGTCATCTTGTGGGATGTCTTTTAGTTTGCAGTCATCGTAGTCTCTGAGGTAGCCATCGAAATTGTCGACCTCCCCTTCAATCTCTTCTCCCAAGCGACATGGCAACACCAATGTGCCATATTTGTCGACAAGCGTGGGTGGACCCAAATTTGCGTCGCGACCTGAAGTGAACTGTGAAAGTGGACATGCAGTTTGTTCGTCGTCCTCACACGTCTCCATGACCAGGTCATCCTCTTCACGATGTTGAAGGGGCTCAATCCCAATAGAATTATTATCGATAGCATTTTTTTCTACTATTGTTTGGAGGGTTGATTTGGAAACTTCAGTCGCAGTATAAGGTTCTGGGACGTCATCCTGCTAAAAAATGTTAGGGCATAGTCATAGTCATCGGTCTAACTTTATATGTCAGAATAATGTACAGCTGTGTCAGATTTGACAAGATAAGATAGCATAATACTAGACATAAGTATTAAGCAATACCAGTAGTTTCTAGATCAAAAAGTTTTCAAACATTGTTCCGTATGTTTCAAAACACCAATAAACTAAGATTATCCCATTTTCGATACTCTTATGTGAACTGCGTTAAAACTATGACAAATTTGATTCACTTAATAAATGATAAAAATAAAGCGAAGCATTTGAAAGTGGCTATACAAAAATTGAGGAATAATAGATCAGCACATGGGTAAAGAAACCCCATTGAGATAAGAAAGCTTATACTTTAAAAAAATGTTCCAAGATACTCATGATGCTTTTAAAAGATAACCTGGGCTAAAAAAGGTACTGCATTTTGTAAATATCACCAAGTAGCCCCATAAAAATATATTATTTGGAGTTTTTTAAGTTTCGACGGGACATTATTTAAGCATTGATGCTTTCAAAATCTAGGTTGTTACAAGCAGTTTCAGGCATTTAAACGATTAACAGACTATGTCAGCACAGAAATTGTCATGGTTGTGATATTTAATGCCTTAATTATTTCAAAAATACTATGATGAATATTAATTGTGCCTAAAGTTGCTCTTTAACTTATAGGAAACCACATGAAAAGATTGGCCATTATGCTACATTACACAAAAGTAAGGAAATATAAACTATTTTTAATTTCCTTAACCTATTTTTTGTACAACTTAAAGACAGGAACACTAATAACAGACAGACAATCCATGTATGTTGAAACGAATGGTTAGGTATTCGGATATAATAACTTGCTCGAGACACTCTGAAAGGCAATTTTTCTCTAAATGCACTATTTTACTCGAACTTTGATTTGGCATACCATAATTAACAATATCAGTTATCACGCATCTCGCGATTAACTAAAAAAGGCGGTCAATTTAGCTGCTAGGTGACATTGGTTACGAGGTGATTTAAATAACAAAACCTTACATGAACATAATTATATCCATGACAGCTTAATGCAAAGTAATTGTTGTTATAAAAAGCATATGCTTGCTTATTTTGCAAACTTTATTTGCAATTTATAAGCAGAAGGACATACTGTAATACTTCCAAAATATATTTAGAGTTACAGATACTTGTCGACGACGTCAATGCGAAATTTACATGCAGTCTTATGTCTTATGGGAAATAACAGTATAGCATTAATTTTTGTTTATTTTGCTAATTCGTAGATGGCCCTGCAGCCCTTTGAAATTTTTATATTACAACGTTCGCTCTTTTACAAACGCTCTAACATTTTTCGTCGGTTTGCCAAATACCACTCATAATAATTTACTGTACACTGTTTCAATGGAAGCAGAGACCTATTTAAGTTATTTATTTTGCTTGCAATTGTCATGGTATTTTTATGGCACTAAACCTGAAAACAATGTCCTTACTTGTACATTAAGAAAAATGGACTAAAACAATGGGTATATAAAGCATAGCACTTTATACTATAAGTACAGAATAATGCTGAACATATAAAACAACATCACCTCTTGCAAATGGTCAGATTAAGCTGCTAAGCATTCCGGTTCACGAACTATTAACCCCGCCAATAGCTTCGGATGTGTAAATCGTAATAAAGATTGTTCCACAAGGTTTCCTTGTGGCTTTGACTGTCATCAACTGGTCAGCAGAAAATCGAGTGGCGAAACGAATCCAACTTACATTAGGCCTATCTTTTAGCAGATTATGTGGTAAAGAGTTGGTACACCTGCGATCTCTCCCCTCCTGAACCTCATCCCAATATATTTTCACTCATTTTACTCAGATTCACGACATCAGTTACTGAGTCAAGATTGTGGGTACTATTTCGGCAGACAGAGTCAGCAAACGTGTCTAAATGGATGCGAAGAGGAACAGATTTATCACAAGTTGACTGGTTTCTACGAGTCACCCTGAACTTTTAACCACTATGTTGGCAAACTCATGCACGTGCGCACATTGACACACTTTGCTCGATGAGTGAATTGATGGTCGCGCCTTCTTGTCCACGGATTCTTCAGGCGTTATTAAGTATGAGGAATTTTGACTACAATAGATGATTCTAACTTCCCTTAATGTAGCCACATTCGATATGGAATTAATGTAGAGCGTTCGCATTTATCACGTGCATGACTTACAGATTTTAGCATACAAAAATGGATAACTTCGAATTTAATCTTGGAAATACTGTCCATTGTTTTACATGACCTTAAACTACCTCTTAGGTACCGTACAAATGCCGTCGCATAAGAAATTTTAGGGAATCAAGGCAGTCAAGTCATCATCGACGAATGTAATCATAATTGCTAAGGTCATTTTAACATAATCACTTGTAGCAACGCCAATCAGAAAAAGCATTTAATACCACACTTGTTTGGAGTTCAGCACTTGTAAACGAAGGTAGACAAAGCAAAGTTTTTTTTAAATAGAAAATAAGATACAGTTGTGCCTATTTCACGGCCAACACTTGTGCTCGTTTTCTGTGAGTTGTCCAAGTTCAGTGCAAAGGAAACGTCACAAGGGAAGGTTTAATCAACTGATTAAAATACAAAGGGAATGCGGTAAAAGTAGAACAAAAGAAAGCGAAGCAACTTCGGATTCGACGGGGGTTTCAGATACCCAGGACGGCTCTGGCCTTCTCGTAGCAAGCGTAGGATATGCTGACAGCAGGAATCACCTTGAGCATGTTGGCGCCCATGCCACGGTAGAGACCAACGATGCCCTCATGCTTGATAATGCGTTGGACCAGCTTCTTCAGCGAAATCTAAGGCAAATTGACTCGCATTTAGTGGGGAAAGCCACGGAACAAAGATGGAGTAGCAGTAAGCAATTAACCTGGAACCCAGGGCCGCCCATTTTACGACTCTTGCGTGAACTCAAACTAGAAGCAGACAAGAATTCACATTTTCGAACCTTTCCTAAATCCGACAAATGACTTCCAAGGCAAAACCGAGCATTCTAAAACTAGGTTTTACGAAGTTGAGAATTTTGGGTTTAAAGTCTGAAGACTGTGGTCACCGAGGTCAACCATCTTTAAAAATTCTTGTGATTTACAGGCTAGTGCTCAGCTTGACTCGTATTTCGCATGACTGACAGTACGTGAAGAAGAGAATCTACACGAACTTACTCCAAAGATGCACTATTCGTCAAGCTGTCATAGACACGACCCCACGGAGGTCCTAGTTTCCATAATGAACACATCAAAACTAGCGACAAAATGGATATTAATAATGCAGGCAAAAGTATTTGTTTAGACGCTGTAAGTTCAGTCCTGAGTTCACAGGGAAATACCAGGGATACCTTGGTGAAATTAAGTCACTCTGATCGAAATCTGCGACTCGACAACTTGCACTGAAGCCACAGACGACTGTTATTGATGATCTTCTTACCATGCCAAAGACCCGGGGTTTAAATTACTTTTGGGAATGTGGACAAACGGTTTGAAAATTAGTTCTATAAAAGTTATTTATGTGTAGAGTACCTCCAATTGGGTGATTGTACAAGTCTATGCCTGGTTTGAAATTAATTCATCCACAAAGCACTTATTATTCACGAATGAAATTTCCACTATTTTTACGATTGTCTCCAATTATTTTGCAAGTATTCCAAATCGTTCTCATTTAAGAATGTCATGAAATAGGTCCATAATTTTCAGTAGAGCATTTTTTTCGAAAAAAAACATTTCACGGTGAATGAGGCGGATGAAAATCGTGAGGGACAAGGCACGGATAATGAGAAGGGCCATTCTTCTGTATTTGCGCCATCAGACACATAGCAAAACTCTTATTGGATGAGACATAGATTCTGCCCTCGTTTTCATACATCAAGCTTCTTTTTCCTACTGTGCTGCTGCACACAAACCACTTTTATTCCCCAGTTATGACGTGATTTATGGCGGGTGAGGACAGGAATGACAGCGGAACCCACATATCGAGTCTTGAAGCATATCAAAGTTGCTTGAAACGGCAGAGTGTAGAGCCGATCTGCCAACATTTAGTCTCCCTGCAGTCTCCTCAGTTGAAATCCGCAGATTCTTTTCAATCATTAATCACTGATAAGGCCGCTATCAACGCGGAAGGTCGTCCAGAGCAAAGTTCGACGCTTGGATTTAAGTCACCACTTTTAAATCGACTAAGAGAAGGAGCACGCTCTAAGCAAACGTTACATTGTTTGCCGAAATGCGAAAACTCGCTCCTGTATTCATTTTGAAGGTTTAACTTGCACACAATCTAATTTAAACAAGCTCGTGACGCAGCCGGATGATTATCAGTTCACAGTATACATAATAGATATTAATTAACACAACTACAAGTGCACGCTTCTGTCGTCTATAAAAAATGGTGCACTATTTTGTACCAACAACCAAATTATTCCTCGGTTTGTGTCGAATATTACACCAACCGAGCTTACTTTTTCACTCTCCGCCTGGAGTTTTGTTTTAATAAGCGCCAGTGGGTAGGTTGCGATTTGGCCACAGACAGACGAAGAGGCGCCGGCGGTTAGCGAGACGTAGACTGGCGGGGAGGTGACCTTCTCCTTGTCAGCGTTCCGCCGATCCAACGCCTTCACGTAGAGGTTCTTGAAGGTCTCGTAGAGGGCAAGGTCGATGCCCGCGTACGGCAGGATCCCAACCAGGTTGGGGATGTACCCCCTGTAGAACACCCACACTCCGTGCTCGGAGTACAGTTTGCGCGCGCAGTCGAACGTGGACGAGTACTGGCCTGTCTTGCGTAGGCACATGCGTGTTTTCAAGACCTGAAACGAACACAGAAGTGGTACATGTGGGCAGGCAAGTGTGCAAAACGATAAAAACACAGAAACCCACTTCTTTTTGCAGCCCTTTAGAACGGTGCTTTGATTCGCTAATCCGCTGTTTCACCAATGAGTATCATCAATGGAGGGGCGATTTCAGCTGGACTTAAACTGTTTAAATAATCGACGCTTCATTTCACCAAAATGGGTACTGCACAAATCCGTTTTCGTAAAAAGAGAGAGAGCAGATTCAAGTGGATCGCTTAAGGTGCCACAAACCACTAAGGTCACATTTATCAGTAAACAATTTTAAAAAAATTGGGTATTTGGCAATATCAGTTCAAACCTTGCAGATCATAAAAAGAATTCGCTGAAGGTAAAACCTCATAGTAATACGTAAGCGATAGTTGCAAAAAATTATTAATTGACACAAAGAGTATGACTCATCAGTCATGGATTAGTAGATCAATTACACTAAAATCACCTTCTAACGGTTACAAATGAACGTTACAACTTAGTGCGAAATTGGTCCAACATTTCCAACGATTGTCCTATAAACGGCTTATTTTTGAAATGGTGTACAGCATGGTGAGACGAAGGCGACACGAAAGGTTATAACTATTTCTGCAGCTGTTTTTCTGGATCCGAAGGCAACTCTAATTAACGAGCTGAATCAAGCGTTTTTGTGTGTGGTAGATCAAACTGACTGACAGATGAGAAATCTACCTCCCGTGGTTCGAATTAGGATCAGGTTACAAGTCCCTTTGATAGGTACACACAAAACGCGATTTCCAAGTGCTTATTGGCTGGCATTTAGCAACTGAATTTAAGCTGCCTTCGTCAAAGGTACTGTAGTCAATCGTGTTAACTTATACTAACTCCATTGTTCGACATAATGCTTAACTGACAACTCATCCCAGATTATCTCTAGGTATCACGCTAGCGTAATCAACAAAATTCAACGCTGTGACCCACAACAGCATCGTTTGACCACATCTACTGTCAAATTTGTTTTTGTCTAGAATTAACAGATCTATTTTAGCACCTGGGTTTGCAAAAGGATTGAAGAAATGCGAAAAACGGCCTGAAAAATGTGGTACCACGTGGTAACCGAGGTTCACTCACCTCCATGGGGTACACAAGGGTCTGCGAGGTCGCCCCAGCGAGCGCTCCGGCGGTGAATTTCTCGTGTAGTGCCAGGGGCTGGCTCGAACCGTCCTTCTTGAAGAGAACTCTCTTGTAGGTCTCGTAGGCCTGGAAGCGGAAGGCCTGCTCTGGCGCTATTTTGATGCAATTGACTCCGTTTCCACGCCACATGGAAATCACTCCGCCCTCCTTCAGCATGTGCTTGAATGAACCGATGAGGCCGGTTGAGGCCGCTCGACCTCCGCGTGCCTGATAGATCGTCTTGATGCGGTCCAGCGGCGCCGTTGACGTTCGAGAAACGCATCCTGCAATGCCTGTGTCCATGAAACAAAGCGATATTAGGTGCACGACTTAATTTGTGCAGATTTTTTTCGTTACCACGAATTATAATAAAATTAGAAAATATTTTTGCAGTCTTTTGAGGTTTTAAATGATCGGAAAAAAGGTTTCACAGCACCAAAAGTCAAGTCTACATGAGTTACATAAATTCTCAGAACAGCAGATTTTACGATGACAATTGATAAACAACAAATTCAGTGGCACAGCATTTCAAACAAGCTCCAACGGGAAAAAATGCTTCTAGTACACGGGAATCAGTGTTTAGTGTTCTTGGTGCCGACCCTATGCCTCAGGAAACGTGTACTTATTGGTACAAACGTTTTTTTTATTGCAAACTCCTGGAAACGGATCAGACGGTGACTGCAGAAGGCTACAGCCGACAGTTTAACAAGCAGAGCCAGGAACGTAATCAGAACAGGCCGTTTACTGAGCAAGGAAGCAGCTCGACCACGTCACGTTCTTCACGTGACCTGGAAGACCCTCTTGAACGTGGGATGGGAAGTTCTCCCATACGCGGCATGTTCACCAGGCATGGCCCTCTTCTGATTACCATCTGTTCCGATCAATGCAGTGGATAAAAACTTCAAATTCGTCGATGATGGTTTCAATGCCTCGAAGCCTAACAGTTTTTTTCACGATGGCATGTGAACGTTACCTGACAAATGGCGCAGTGATGGAAACCGATGAACGATTGTTCTACGATTAAATTCGTTGTTCTTTGTTTTTTCGCATCAAATAAATATTACTGAAAATTTGCCCAATTTAAGTTATGCACCTAACACGTTGACTTCTCGTGTCAGAAACACTAAATTCACATCCGCTCAAAAAGCGGTTAATTGCATCAAAATTGCCACAAACTACAAGTTTGTTTTCAATAATCTACCCGTGCAGGTTAAGGCGATGAAGTGACCTTTAGCGTTAGTGGCCGTGGATTTTGATGGAACATTAGTGTACTTTTACACCCATAAGGTTGATACGGTCACAGTAAACATCACATTTGCCTCAGCTTTTAACCAATCCGACGCAGAAGTGATCATTAATTGGAGTCCTTGAGGCCGTTAGCACATCACAACTTTGTACAGGGTAGTCAGATAAGCCAGTTGAGGCAGTGGTAGGATGCATTACAGTCATAGGCGCCTGAAAAACCATTCAAAAATCCATCTGACACGAAGAAGTGAGATCAAAATTGAAGTGATGGCTGCTGGCAATGCTTTATGAATCGAAGTCTGTTTGAACAAGTTTGCCGCAGGCTGATTGGTATACGTCACTTACCGTTGCCTTTCATTGGTAGAGGAGTGAATCTTGTTGATTCACATCCATAAATTCCGTCGCCGTGTTCTCCACTCCCACGCCTCAACGTCACTCAGCCGGCCACTCAGGTACTAGGTACTTGGGCATTTACTAGTTCACTCAAATTCTATTGGACAACAGCTGTCATTAATCACTCACGTCTTTGTTGGCACATCAACGTGACTTAGCAGTGTTAAGACCTCGAATAAATGGTTTTGAATCCCTTTTCCATCGCACATGTCCTATAAACAGGTCCACACAAGAGAGCCGACTTATTGTTAATTGTTGTAACGTCGCCTGCCCACTGCTACAGGGGCTTTACACAGGAAGGAGCGTTGCACGCGTGTGTATGGTAGCTAAACACGTGATGAGTCCGTGAGTAATGGGCTTAGCGTCTTAATCATTGTGTTGTGCTTTTACCACTGCCTTTGAGCAAGCACTCGAGGCTGTCGTGTGAGCTTCCTCCGAGCTTGACAGAAACTTCAAGTTCTGCGTCAGGGCTGACAGACAGGCAGCGGTATTTTCAGTTTTCAGGGCTAAAGCACTCTCGATTGGAGGCCTGGAGACAAGGTCCACCGCACTGCTCATTGTAGGCTTCGAAGACAATTCCTTAGCAAGACCTTTGCACAGTAATGATAATCAGGGCGAAAAAATTTCTTCGCCCCAAACACATGAGAACAAAATTCCAATGTCTCGCCTTAAGCTCGAATCCAGATGTGGCTATTGGGATGGTTTTAATTTGATAGACCCCGCTATCTGTTAATCTACTTTGTATGGAAACAGGAACAGAGAAAGCCACCTGGGTTTGATTGTAAACACTTGCCTTCAAGCCTGACCGAGTCTCGGGAATGGAAGCATTCTATATTTGAGTGTTTTCTAACTGTTAAGTGAACTTCGAATGGCATCAGCCGATTCGTGCTGTTCAACAAAGGACGTCCATCCAGCTGTTGTGGGCCCCAGCATGTGGTCTTGAACCACGCTGGGGCCACTGAATTAACCCTGGCTCGATTACGTTTCCCTGATATCCGCGATGAAGAAAAAAGATCGGAGAGAATGTGGACACAGCCGTTTACTTCCGAGCTCAACCACGTTGGTGTCGTGTGTGGGGTTTGAGCGTGTGTATTTATACCTCAGATATATGAGTCATACATGCGCTAACATTGATACCTAGGTGTGAGGATAATCCAAGATAAATATCCGTGTGGATAAGCGGGGAGTTGAGGATCCGCGTGGCTGGCGACATGCTGCGAAAAGGGGAACCCTGTGTCGGAGGTGGAGCGACCGGATTATGGGGCGTGGATAAACACGTTTCACAACACATCGAATTATGAAATATTTCGGGTTGCCGTAGGGATGTTTGTGCAGCACACACGACGGGCCCAGTCTCTGCGCGCTCTGTGCATTATGCGACACCTAGGCGTGCCACGATGCGTGAAGGTCAGATCACACAATCTGCTGACTTATAAACACCTCCAGGCACTTGGAATTTGGACAGGAAGGTAAAGGAACCAGAAGGGGGGGTGGTGGTGATAAGAAGTCTGACTGGTGCTTGTTGATGTTGACAGAACGTAGCAATGGAATGATTTAGACCTGGGCACAACTGATACCATCCCTGGTTTTATGCACCGCAAATTGGGTCCCAATGAAGTTAGGGTTTATTTTTACTGACTAGTAAGAGATTTATCTACATCCTATGCAGCCTTTAATTCAGCATGCACAGCTGCAAGCCTAGGGTTAAGAACCTTAAAAGGCGAACGTAGCAGATTTGATGCAGCTGAATCTAAAGAACAGTTTAAAAGCCCTTACCACCTGCCAACAGGGTTTTCCAGGCTTCTCCAGACTTCTTTTCCTCCTCGGTGTAATCATCTGGTACTTGGACGAGTTCACCAATATCCACAGCAGAAGCCCGCCTCCAATACCGAAAAATGTCGGTGAGTTGAGTTTTGCCGGAGAGCAAAAGGAAGTCTCGCCACTCAGAAAAGTCGATGCTCAAAGACCCATCCTTATCCACCTTTCTTAGCAGTTTCGCAGCTTCCTCTTCGCCGACTTCGACGCCTAGGTCACGCATGGCTGCCCGAATTTCCTGTGCATCGACAACATTGTCCTGGTTTTTGTCCATTTGTCGGAAAGCAAGCTTCAGTTGGGTTTCCGTATCCGTGACATAATTTACGAATTCATTGAATGTCATTGTCGATTTTGAATTGGAGCTGTCCCCGTGACTGATTATTTTCGCCGCAGTAGAAGCCTGCTCCGAGCCTTTGATCTTGGAGGCAAGTTCCGCCACGCTGACTCGACCATCCTTGTCGACGTCAAGTTCTTTGAAGAGGCTCGCGATCCGCTCCCGATCCTCGGGCGTCAGGCTGGAGGTCTCCGGCATTTGGTGGAGCGGAGAGCGCGCGCGCGTTCACCCTGCCTGTGCAAAAGCCACGTAGTCGAGTGCGCATGCACGCCATCTGACTGATTCTGCTGCAATCTGACTGGTTGCAGCCGCTGATTGGTTGGTCTGCTCTGGTCGAGTGTGAATAGCGATCAGGGAAGGCGGCTAGCTGATTGGCACGCGAATCGCCTGTGATGCAGTCTTGCCATGTCGTAATGACACCTCTCAGGTAATTCTTGGCTTAACATCTGTTTTAGCGAGCTGTTTACAGGACAAACACGGAAAAACTGAACTAACATTTCAACAGCACCTATGCCCATTGTGAACCACATTCAGCATAAATTAAAAGAATGTCAAGGACACAAAACCGGGTAAATGAAGCTAACAAGGCGCTATGATTCCTCAACATCAAATTCTATGCACCAAAGGGGACAGATTATGCATCTGAAAATTATCAAGCAACATAAACCAGCAAGGTCTCGTGATTTCGGATGAGTTCTGTGTCATTTGGTTGGATCAATTTGATCTGAATTCCCGCTGCTTGCAGATTTCGACACCTTTCAGCAAAAATGCTCAATTATGTAATGCTAAAACACGTTGTTTTACGAAGGGAAGCATTAAATTTGTGTGCTGATGCAAATTTGCGTTGGTTTGGTTAAAAATCCTCGATGTCGGTCAAAAGCAAAATCTCAAAAATTTCGCTTACTCTCTAAGTACTTTAGTACAAATGGTACAGGTTTGAGGAAGTCTTAATTTCTTCTGATTGCTTGTGGTAAAATGGATTAATCAGCAATGAGAGCTAGTCTACATTTATTTGGAAGAAAACTAGCATTTAACAGAACTTTTAGTTAATTTTTGAGGTTAAAAAACCCTGTTTCCGTGCTAAGGTCAAAGCAGGCTGGTCATTTTGGATAGAAGCAAATGATGAGACACCACCACACCTGCGGACATTTTGAATCCTCAGAAGCTAATTAACCGCTAAAACCGATGGAATTAACAGGGCGTCTTCTACACCTCTAGTCCCACAGCGTTGTCCGCTTTGCTACGATCAAAGCAACGGGATTTCGTGTGGTTTCTAAATAATGCTGACATGTCGATATTGTGGTCCCCTTTTTGATCGCCTCAAAGGCAGAAATTGCGTTGAAGTTGAGCATTATGAAAAGTTGCATTCACTTTCCTTGCTGGTCATCCGAAAGAACCGCCATATCTATAATGACTGCGTGACAGCCAAGATAATCCTATTAGGCAGCTACTTACTTCCACCCGAAGCCAAACGTAAGATGCCCATGGCGCACACGTGGAGCATTATTTGCCAAGCATTTTCCAGGTAACTATGTCGGGTTCAGATCGAATTCCAGAACAAGCACTTGGTATGTCCTACGCAGTTGTAGCACATTTAAGTGTATTTGCTGCTAAAGTTGATTTGAAGGCAGGACAAGACCAGGATATGAATACGAATGTATTCTGGAACGGTAAAAAAGAAGAAAGTCATTCAAGCGCAAGCGATGCGTGCTTTCCTTTTTAATTAAATTAAACGTTGAGAAGTGGACCACCCAAAGAATAATTATTTGAGAGTTGCACAACCAACATTGGTAAATACTTCATTAATTATCCTTAAAAGGTTCAAGATTACGTAATATAATTAACGCTAATGTTCCTGAAATTATGCTCCAGGGAAAGGTTTCAAAAGCAATCTTTTAAAAAATGGTACATTTTTAATTTATCTTAATATAGGCTGAGTTTACCCGCGTTCAAGACAAATAAAATCGGCCGCAAAATTTTCAAGGAATTTGAGTTGAATGGTAATGTGCTCTGGACGTTGAATTTTCTAAGAAAGTACTTTGATAGATGTGGATATCATAAGATTAAAATAATTCAGCTTGGACCCCAGAAGTATAAATAACGGTGTTAACGACTATGCTTTCATTAAAAAAGGATTAAAAATGCACCTGCATTTTAGACGACTAAAATACAGATATTTTGATAACTTATAAATCGGTAAACAAATTAGTGTAGCAGCAGATAAGGTCCTAACAAGGCATTGCAAAAAACCTTAACTATTTGACAGATATAAACGCCACGAATATTTAGCCCAAAGTAAAAAAATTACGTCGAGAATTTATGATAAATTCTACATTTATTTGTTACATTCTTCCATATCTGCCCTAAACTATATAACAATGTTTTTAGATTTCTGGACACAAAGCAGGTAAAGAGTTAATCTACAAGTCTGTTCTATTTTCAAAATAGTAGAAAGTTAATATATACATTGGCTTTTGCATTCTCGCATTGACGCTATCGTGCCAAATTTACATTAAATACTTTTCAAAATACCTGTTCAGGTTCCCCACGTTTTAACAGCACATCTGGTGATATTCACATATTGTTAAATTGTACGAAGCAACCTTTGCCTTTTTAAATCTATTTATGGGGTGGATGCGATTTTTTTCTCTGTAGCATACATGTCTACATCACGCTGTAAAGCTGATACAGTTGCTCTTAAGTACAAATCATTTTCCATTAAATTTAGATGAACAAAAGTTATACAGGACAACAATATTAATAAATTTGAAGTCAAAACAAATTCAGAATGCTCGGCCAAAGCATAGTACAACAATTCATTAAATCGTAGTCAATAAAACTGTTACTCCCTTTAAATTTTGGAAGACGGTTTTTAACATGTTACGCATGCATTTGTGAATCTCATTACTAATAAAACTTATGAAGAATTTTTCCTTATAAAGAAAATTAAAACCTTTCATTTTAGTATTCCTCCGTGATGAAATATTTCGGTAAAGTAAAAGTTGCAAACGGTTCCAATATCATCACTTCGAGCAACGTATGAAATATTAGTATAACATTTGAAAATTGCCTTATTCAGTATAACGTCATAATTTTAAACGATCGATATAAATGTTCAGGTAACTTTTTGACTTGCCTATTAATTTTTTAATTGTCTGTTTGTTTGAATATATTAACAAATATCTTACCAAACGACCTAAATCAGAAATTATATTAAATTTACTTTAACCATGTATGTTGTTTACACCGTAGTTTATTTTTGCGCCCTTTAATATAAAATGAAATAATGCGTCACTATTTTAACTTTATCTGATCGTCTATTAGATTAAAAACATTTGCTAGAGTGTCTTCTTATCTTTAAATGCACATATTTAAATTTTAATAATTGAAGTAATAATGATTTTTATGATTATTTTTTCAAATTTGAAATATTTGCACCCAGAATGCATAATGTTTAGTCGTTATTAGCTTGCGATTTTGTAGTTTAATGCAAAAATATCTGTTAAATTATTTCGACGACTTTTCCCTCCGAGCTTTGATATTTCCGAAATTTTGCAGTTGATCATTTACGTTGCACATGTTCTTATGTATATTTTTGCTTCAAAGATGAGTTTTATTTAACAATCAGAATTTTAATGTTCGAGCCTAAAGCAGTATTAGTTGGTTTTCTGATAAGCATTTTTCTCTCTTATTTTGATTAGGATTAAATCTCTATCGTATTCTACGCTCATTGCGAATTTGGTTTCGGATGCTTATAAATTAAGTCACAAAATATATAAATTTGCTTTCTTTCCTTTTTTAATTGTATTTTGCATTCAGGGCTTTTCAAAATAATTTAGTCCATGCAGTTGAATTGATCTAAATGTGTTTACTACCATCCAATATTTCTCCATAGAAATGGTTCTATTTTCCATGAGGATGACTTGAGTGGACATGATAACCACTGCTTTTTTCTGTGATGCCTGAACTTACATTTCTGTCTTTATTCAAATATTTTTTCTTGCTTTCGAAACCCGTGAACTGTGTTCCCATTTTAAAATTACTACGTTTATGTTAAACTTTTGTGTCAGCTTATACATTATTCTCTTAGTTTAGACATGACAATCCTACTTAAAAACATTTCTCAAATTGTCAATATTACAAGGAATCCCAAACAGACGTACATGGTGGATGGCTATGACCTGTTTTGTGTCACAGGCGAACCAGACTCCAAAAGTAGATATGCGATTCTTTTAGATAGGTGAGTTTGTCACTGCAATGCTTTACCAACTGCACTTATTGAAAATACAGACCAGACACGGACACTAAAAGTAGGCTCGTCAGATTTTCTTTTTAAAATTGTAGAAAATCTTAAATTTTAAAATTATGACTGATCGTTTTATTCATTGCCTATGTCTTGTCATAATTTAGTGTGAACCCAGTCGTTAAAAAACCTTCGTTTTATTTTTTCCATTTTAGTTATTAGCTCGCCCACATTTATCAAATTTGTCTTAACTTGCACGCTATGTAGTACTTCTGCTTACCTCTAAACTAGTTTTGTCATTTGATTCTGCCTATTATCCTTCACGTGACCGCAAGTTTAACGATCAACACTCAGGTTCCATTCTCGGATGACATTGCATATAAATACCACTTTATTTTAAGAAGTAGCAGTCTCACAAAGGCTCTTCTTTCGTTGAAGCTAAACTTACCTTTCCATTGGATTGTTTGCAACTCCGCTTTTTTGCTATCTTAAAGGAAATTTTTGGGGTTTCGACTTAATTGGGTCCTACATTAATGCGTCATTTTTTATTATACTTTTGCAACGAACCGCTATTTAGAACTTGCAGAAGAGGACTTATTCTGCATTTAAGAGATTTGCCTCACCATTTTGAAATTAAAAAGGACCTGTAAAAACAACGAAATATGATCTGAGCAAACAAAATCGGTTTGTTTGAATCACAGCGCAAAATAAGAGTATCTAGCGCGATTCTACGAGGGTGTTTTCATCAGCCCCGTGCCCAGATCCGAACCCATCATAATACCGCTTCACAATACGCAGTGAGCGCAAGTGTTTGCAGTAGCCTAGACCAAGGCATTTCCGCCACTAATGTACCAGCCTATTGTTCACGCAGACTAATGTTTGCTTTTTTTTAAAATCATTTGTTCGTCCTGCAGGCGCGCAACACAAGGGGCCGTCTGAAACCTTGTCAAGTTCTACTTTGCCGTAAAGCCAGTTGTGTGGGAAAAATTGTGCTGTCAGGAAATGGCTCTTAGTTGTTTGGTAACTGCCTTTTTTAGCTCATTAGATGTAGCATTGACGAAGCAGAAGACCGTATTTTGACTTATTCTGCCACACAAAAAACTTTTAATATCAGTGCCAACTTATCTGTGTATACCATGCCTCAATGAACATGTTTACGTGATTATTTTGATTCCCCATTTATAATGTTTACTTCAATTTCTAAAGAAGAGAAATTTTCCTCTATTATTTCCTCTTCTTGAATTGTGTAGAAGAAAAAACCTGGATTGATAATAGCAGGAAGTTTTTGTAGCCTGTTGGTGGTATTCTTTAGTGCTTTTTGAATCGTTTGATTAGTGCACTGTTCGTGTGTGATTGTTGTTGAAAGCAAATGCTCATTTGTTTGTTTAGGTTCATAGAATCTAGAAAGCTAACGATCAGACACGCAAACAGATCTAGCAGTAACCTACATTTGGAAAGTTTTGTGTCATTATTTGTAGGATCGAATTGCTCTAAAACTGCACGATTCCAGCTTAGTTCTGACCTGGAAATCCAGCACTTTGCACGATTTGCATTGTTTGGTTGAGGCAAATGCCCGTTTTCCTTCAAACCAGTCACAGATAATGGCACCAATTCGCTGATCAAATCGGATGATGACGTCATCTGTCTCGCCACACGCAAATCACCGTCTCGTGAGAACGAAGATCCCGCTTAACTCACGTCTTTGCTTTCCCGTTCCCTCTCACGCAATCGTCGACGTGCATAGAGGCACCACATCTTGGAAATATTATCCATCGTTTTCCATGACATTGCGCCATCTCTCAGGCAAAGTACGATAACCGTCGCGAAAGAAACTTGCAGGCTTCGAGGCAAACAAGTCATTCTCCACTCCGAATTTACCCACATCGTCCACAGCGTTTTGAAGTGTTGCATTGACAGCAACAAATGGTAGTCGGAGGGGGCAACGTCTGGTGAATGTGACGCGTGTGGGGGAATTCCCAATCCCAAGTTCAAGGGGCTCTTCTGAGTCGTGCGAGCAACGTGAGGTGGTCGAGCGTTGTCATGCCGCAGTAGCAGAGCCTCTTGTCTGCTTCCTTGCCCAGTAAATGGTCTGTTCTGATCTAGTTCCTCGCTCAGTATGTTTAATTGTGGGCTGCAGCCTTCCACGTTCACCGTCTGACGATCTTTTTCCCCTTCGTTCGTAATAAAAACGCATGTACCAATAACTACACGCTTCGTTCGACATAACGTCGGCACCCCGAACACTACAAATGGATTCCCGTGCCTTGGTCGAAATCGTATAAGATGCAGTGCCATCGAATGTGCTGTTTATCAGTTGCCATCGTAAACCCTGCAGTTCTGAGAGGTTGCGTAACCCAGGCATACTTGTCCTTCGGGGTTCTGAAACTCAGCGTCCAATCCTTTCAAAATTACAAAAGGCCACACAAACGTTTCAAACTTAATTAAAATATTAAGTTCGAAGGAAAAATATGTAGAAATCAAGTCATGCACTAACTCGCGTTCCCATCCTTTAAACTTGGTCCACTGACCCCAGGTACCGACAGATAGTCCTCTGGGGCCAATTAACTTGCTCGGTCGACTCAAACGCGCGTCCGACTGGTCCTCACAGAAGCCAGTCAGACAGCCTGAGGGAGTGCGTCATTAGCGTCGAGGCCGCCGCTTTTGAAGCTTGCCGCTCGCCTTTCCTGTGGTCGTGTCTTCAACTGCGCCAAAACAGCGAAAAAGTAAACGGTCATGAGGATCGATTACGACGTGCTTGGGGAATACCTGCGGTGCTTTTAAAACACCATAATAAAGCACTAAATGAAAGACCAAAAGATAAAAGAAATGTTATTTCCCTTAATTTTATGCTCAGAACCAGTGCCATCTGCTCCAAACAGGAGGTGCGCCAGGTTCACAATGAGCAAATCGCTGATGTCCGTGTGCCATTGTTTGGCAATGGGAGACGTTTTTAGATACATGGACAAGACGCAGTGGTGAATTTGGACACTTAATTCAATTCCAAAGCAAACAACGATTTATTTGTAGCCCCCATTTTGTATTCACAAAATCTACTCACGGAAGACGCAAGTGGTGATATCCGGTCGTGACATTAATGACAGCGTCTATTCGGGGTGACTGTGAGGTCAATGTTACAAAAACGGCTGCTCCACTAGAAGCCCAATACTGCCAAAGTAGCCTCATATCAGTTTACTTCGGAATCAATTTTCGAATTCTGCAATATAGGACTCAGTTGGTCATGACCGGGTAACTGCTCCATGCCTAAACCTCGTCCACTGGCTGCATCAGGCAGTTTCACCACTCTACGGTGATTGGCTTTTAAGCAGGACACTCCAGTGTCCTGTTCTCTGCGTGTCAGTCAGCGGTTGGTTGTCTTTCCCTCCCGCCAACACAACCTCCTCGAAATCGTCTAACTTACTCGTGCCAGTCTAAAATCAACTAGCGCCTTTTCATCACCTTTCGTGTGCACTGGGGACAGCCACGTCTAGCAACCGACCAGACCTCAAGGTCAACAACCACACCAACCGTTCTTGTGAATCCTGCTACCAACAAATGCACACGACTTTCCTTAACTGGTTACTCTTCAT
>UXSR01000159.1:0-66242 GCA_900604375.1 Mesocestoides corti
AATACAATAAGTTAGTCGTCGTGCGCATTTTCTGCCATCCTGTCTGTTAAAGCGTTATGTTTGTTGGAACCTTGAAATTCGAAATTAAGCAGACTTCGGCACTAATTACGTCTGTTTATTTAAATTAGGGGAATCAACGAAGCCGAGGAAAACAATAAGTCAGTCTTCATGTGCATTTTCTTGCTTCCTGTGTGTTCAAAGCATTCTGTTTGTTGCGACCTTGAAATTCGAAGTAAAGCAGATTTCGGCACTAAGTCTTTTGTTTAAATCAGGGGAATCAACGAAACCGCGGAATACAATAAGTTAGTCGTTATGTGCATTTTCTAGCTTGCGCCAAATCTCTTTAACCACCTGAATCATGAATTTAGACATTTCTAAATCTGACTAAACGAGAAGCGTTTTAAATTAACTTTATTTTTTATTATTGGAATCGATTAAACCGACGGATACTAGAGATTGGTCGTTGTAATAATTTTCTGACTTCCTCTGATTTGAAAATTAATGGCTGCGTTGATACATAATTCGTGAATTTGGACATTTCGATACCTAAAATCAATGCCAATTAGTCCTGATTTTTTTCCTTTTTATATTTAGCTGATTCGAGAAAATCGAGGGATCTCAGTAGTTAGTTGTTAAATGTGTTATCTGGTTTCCGTTGCGTTCATGGTGTTTTACTTGGCTATTTATATTACGAAGTTAAAAAATCAGATTTCTGATTTAATAGAAATTAGTCCTGATTTAATTGGTCTTTTAATTAGCGGATTCCAGAAAATCGAAGGATCTCGGATGTTAGTCTTTTAATATGTTTTCTGCCTTCCGTTGCATTCACAGTGTTGTACATGTTTAGATACTTTTCGTTTGAAACCGGATATTATGATTTCCGAATCAACGATAACTATTTTTTTTAATTAGCGGATTCGAGTCTGGCAGGTGATCATAGAAGTTCGCTTTTAAATATACTTTCTGCCTTCCATTGAATACAATGTGCTATTTCTGTTTGCATGTTTACGTTGGAAATTGCTACACTTGGAAATTCAAAATGAATTAGCACTAAGCACTAACCAAATTTATTTGCTTTAATTAGCGGAATCGATCAAAGCGGTGGATTCCACGCGTACGTCTTTTTATGTCCTTTCTTCATTTGTTCTCCAAGTATTTAAATTACTTGCATGCTAAAGTTACGAACGTAAGCCTTCCGAAATTGTATAGTGTATTTAAATTAATAGAAACCTATTTTTTTCCAAATAGCGGAATCTATCAAACCCGACGATGTTAGCGGTAAGCTAGTGATTTGTGGCACCCCATGTCTTCTAAATTGCATAGCCCCTAGCTTACGTAAGCCTTCGAATTAAACTTTTAAACATCTGATGTACTAGAGAATTCACGACTAATTTGAATTACCTTATTTTAATCATTTGGTTTCCTGCACTGAAAAAATCGTTAAGGCCCAAAAACAAACTTTCCCTGTTTTAGACTGTTTGTTAAATTTCTCATCTTTTCTTTGAAAAAATTTAAACAAATTCTTGATATTTTAACAACTTTTACTGACTAGAAAATAAACGTTTAAGGCAGGTAGAATGGTCTGTCTAAATCTCCTTATTTCTTACATATACGATTGGGTCTTTGAAACACCATCGTGCCCCAACTGTCACGAAGACCTCACTAAATGCCTTGGATTATTGCTATAAATATCACATTAAGTTTTTTTACCTCAAAGGCATGCTACTTCAAGTCTCGTTTCTAGCTTACATGGGTCCATCTAATTATTGTCTTCACTATGACCACTAAAACAGCAATTCACCGTTCCCCATCTTCCATATTTGTGAAATCTGAAAATTGTCTTGTTTTGTGTAACTAATTCGTCTATTCCTATTTCTAATCACCTGCACATAACGTGGGATGGAAAGCCACACTGCCATGCTTTACCTAAGCGATTCTATAGTTGAATTCACTGAATCGCCCTCCTTCGAAACTGTGCCATAAATCCACGCGCGGAAACCAGAAAAGGTACCGAAAGGGCGAGTTAATTTATTCCTCCTCTAGTTTGGACTGCGTCCGGCTTCTATGTCATCTGTAAATAACAGTTTGTGAGTAAAATCTGTGGTTAAAAGATATCAAAGACGTTTGCCGTTGATGCGATATGAGGTATGGCTCTTTACGCCTCGACCAAAAAGCGATTAGTTTCAAGTCGACTCAGCCGAACCTCACCGGAGGTGGCGAATGACTTCCGTTAAGTGTGGCAGATTCTGGGGAAATGAATGTGGGCAAGTCGTCATGTAAAAATTGGAAAGGTGAGTCGTCACCGTGCTATGTGTTGATTCGACCAGGCAAGGTTTCCGGCCTGCCAGAGTGAGTTGCGACAGTCAACACAATTCCACAGGTGCTATACCGACCAAATGTACGCTGTTAATCACAATGGCCGCACGTCCTGTTTGATCACGTTTGAGTTGTGCTGCAACAACAAACTTTCTGTGATGGGTGAAAGTACATTAATCAACTCACCTGGGCTGATGAACCTTTTGTAACGCAGACAGATAGTTCGTACCATTCACCGTATGGCCTATTGTCACGTGGTTCGGTGAAGGTGTTTTTCCGGAAGGCAAGTTTATTAGGCCAGTGCTACAAGTACTTTACAAGTTATGGCTCAATTGCGAATGTCAGCGTTTTCTTGTGTTTTACTTAAGCACCTGCTTTGGAGAAAAAGAAGAGTGCTCCGAAAAAGGTAAAACAAAGACCTTGGAAGTTCCAGTCGATGTTTTACGGGCTTAAAAGGCCGCGCTTTATTCTGTCATCACAAAGCACCACCCAGGAGTCAGGTGCTAATGGGAAAAGGGGGCGGCACAGGCGTCGACGTGTGCCAATACAAAGAAGGGGAATCGGTACGGTATTTTTGCTTCCAGAGCTTTTCACAATCAAACCCTCCTTTCCTTAACTTTTACGTGGCCCGAAAAGTAGTGAAGAAGTTTGATATTTTCGTCTGCCACGAAGTTAGACCTAATCTACCTCGCAATCTAATTCCTTAATTAGAAACCTTGAAATAAGCATCTATTCTCAAGGTCAATGCAATTTAAGAACAAGAAACGTCTAGATTGATTTCGGATTCCTTCAGGTAACAATTTCTAGGAATAACACACCTTTATAACACCATGGTAAACTGAGCTGGATTTTAATAGTTGTAATAGCTAACGCCTGTGCAAATTCATTCATACTCCTATCGGTTCTCATTACAACGTTTAGAAACAATTTACATCAGAATGCTCAAGGGCAAAAATTTCAGTGGGCAAATGATGATTGAGAACTAAGGCAAACAACCTGATTCTACTAGCGAGAGGTTTCGACGTTATTAACTCCCTGCATCTGGTCCAGCAAATGCAAATCATGACCCCTCCCCTTTGGTATAACTTGGGGCCTAAATTTTGGTATTTGCACCAAATTCAACGCGCTCGTCTTTATTAATTTGCAGTTGCAAGGCTTTTCATGCCATTGACTAAACCAAGTCGTCTGGAGAAGATGAACGTGGAAAAAACGGTGGCTTCTGTCAAAACAACATGGAAGAAGGCATGAGCAAACATACACTGCAAAACGTTGCCACGAAGGCTGTTGTTGTTAAGGTTCATGAGGTTTCGTTGTTAAAGCGTTTATGAACTTAAAGTAAATCCTTTCGAACTCGATCGCACGTGCACATTGTGTGTTACCTCTGAAAAGTTGAACTTGTGTACTCTTGCAGTAATTTTTTTAATATAAAAAGGTAGAGAACAGCGAACTTAATCTTGGAAATATTTTCTGTCGTCTTCTATGGCCGTGCGTCATCTCTTAAATAAAATACGAATGCTGTCGTGAAAAAACCTTGCAAACTTCGAGGCAATAAAATCATCGACTAATTTACGAAATTCCAGAGTTCAGCGTTGTGGATTGTTTGTTCACTAAGGCTTGCTGCGTTGATCGGAACAAATGGAAGTTGGATGGAGCCAAGTCGCGTTAATACGTCGCGTGTGGGAGAACTTGCCATCCCATATTTGAGAGGGTCTTCTGAGTCAACCATGGATACCTATCAAAGTGCTCGCCTGCCAACTCACACAAGTAGGGCAATCTGGTAAAGTTCAACAATCGCGAGATAATCTGGATTTTTTTGTGCTTACGAAAAGTTGGATAATGGCAACACAACCACAATCATTTTGCCCTTATCAAGTGAACAATGTGGGATAGAAATTGTGGCTTGTGGTGTATCGCTAATCAGTCTTACTCCTAATGCAAATGAGAAACCAAGATGTTTTGCATTAAATGTTGCTAATCTATTGTTCCAGTAGCCACCGTAGCCATGGTCACCACATTGTGTTAAAGCTGCCTCATGTATGAAGAGGAACACATGAGAAGTGAATATTGTTGCCATAGTTATGGCCCTATTAAATTTAAACTAAAGATCTGTTACAAGCACAATTCCAGCTGGAGACTTAGGTGACGGACAGTAGTAACGTGAGTGCTTATAGACATATGCTGGACGATTTCATTTAACTTATGATTGCTATGTTTGTATTCGCTAAAATACATCCACTTGGATAAAAATAAATACGATAATTATAGGATATGGCATGTACAAGTCTGTGATGTATAAACGTCAAGTATTTTACCGAGATATTGCGTGATTTAGCACTTGAAATTAAATAATTTAAGCATAAGAACGAGATGGTGTGTAAATCATCTGCACTGCACGAAACAGTAAGTGATGTTGGTCGACTTTTTGTTAATGGATGCAAATTCAAGCCAACCGATTTCCAGTAGCTTGGTAGATGGCCTCATGGAGCCACGTTACATCCTCAAATGCTTAATTGTGCCAATGTGTCGCTTAGTTTTTACCGATAATGATGAAGAGAATAGAGCGTCATTCTCCACTCCTCACCTTTTTCTGAAATCTCTCAAGTATTTTTGATTGACTTCAAATCCGGCAAAAATGTGCAGTTTGGTTAGTAATAGTGAGTTATGACAAATGTCTTCGGAAGGTACTATGTGTGGGCTTTAAAATATATCCCACATAAAGGTATGAGAACCAGACGTCGCGTTATTAGAGTATCTGGAAGAAAGTCTCTGTTGGTGACCATTTTTTCCTTAGTTAATTAAATATTTCTGGCTGAGGATCGTTACGGGTTCAAGACGATGCATTGGACGAGACACATTTGTTGTTGATGATGCTGCCAAGCTTGTGTTCTAACTAAATTGTATTCTGGTTTACCTTAAATGGCCATATTTCATGAAAGTCCATAGGAGCTAAAATAAGCAAACGAACTCCACAAAATCAAATACTAATGATTTTCACTAATTGATGGCTGTATGGTCCATACACTTAATTTTCACATATTTTTTTGTAAATCAGCCCGAATTCATTCAGGCTTTTGATGATGCAGTCAATCTTTTAACGACTTTTTTCAATCTTCTTGAAATCAACAAAGAAGATAATTTGATCTCATTTGAGGCGAATCAACTGGATGTGGCTGATGTGAAGAGAGGACGAGTGATGGGGCATGACACTTAAGTAATCACGTGGTTTAGCGTCTTCTGTTTATGAGTTGTGGGTAGCTACATATGCTGGTAGGTTTTATGTATAGTGAGACCACGTACGTCATTTGCCAGTGAATGTGTTCGTGCGCGGGCGACAGGGCAACCGTGAACTTCCAACATTCTTAATCCGAGTTATGCCTCCATATAGTGATAAATATTTTTCTTAGTTAAATAGAGGCCTTATAATGGCCTTGATAAAAAATTTTTCCTGGAAATTAGATTGACTGCATGCATTTTAAAACAGCCTTATGCGGGTGCATATTAAATTGCTGGTAGTTTGTTGGTGTCGTCTTGACATTGTAAGCCCTTACGAAGCGAACGGAAAGATAATGAATCGGTAGAAGCGTAATTTCCGTCTTCACAATTAGCCCTGTGTTTATTCTGAATGATTTCTGTAGATGATGGGATACTCGCCTCCGGCACTTTGAGGTTGTCACCTCCACCTTACCTGAGAAACACACTGACTACAACCGCTAGCTTGGGAGCACTTTTAACGTGGACTGCAAAATCAAACATTTTCAACTTACTTTGCATGCTGTATTCGCTAAGACTAGAACGTAAGGTTTTTAATTCGAATGCTTAATAGGACTCAAGCGTCAGAAATGAATTCAGCGGGTTTGTTTTAAATAGAGTACCAACATTGTGGTTAACACATTAAACTTGATAATGGCCAAAACAAAACCAAACTTGAATTCGGTGAGTGAGAATGCAGCGAGGTTAAAAGTGGCACAAATGGAACAATTCGATTTCACCTAAAATGCCTTGAAGTAGTTAATAATCTCGCGACTTGGGTTTTACATTAGGCGAAAGAATTTAACTTCACATGTTGAAACGGTTTGGTTTTTTTGAAAAAAATTCGTTACGATTGATGAAAATGTGATGGCCTACAATACAGGAAATCGACTGTGGTCAAAGCTTAATGAACCGGCGCAAACTACACTAAAAGTTGATTTGCATCGAAGAATTACATTCCATCACTTTTTGAAGACTTTAAATGTGCTATTTTGGGCTGCTTCCAAAGAACTGAACGGCCAATTCAGATGTCTATGGCAAAGAATGAAAGGGGAGGAGCAAGCAAATAAAATTGTGGCAAATTTCACAGGAATTTTATTTTACCAAAAAAAAGTATGGCTCAACATATTTTGCGTTATTTCTAGAAAATTTTCTGGACTTCGTTGCTCGAACTCCTAAATATCCGATAACCTTTGCAAACGGATACCGCCATGCTAAAATTCCCACGTTATTCTCGACAACTTGCTACATTTGAGGGATCCCGCCACATCCCTGCATTGATTACCTGAATAAACTGCTATAAATAAAAATGACTGAGATGAATTAGTAAATTAAATTGCTTAATTGTAATGCAAGGTAGATAGATTGTTGAGGTTCAGAGCAAGTTATGTTGTCGCATTAGATCCACCACTTTTAGAAACCCCTGGCTGAACAAGATGGGCATTTGGGTGTCAGAAATTTTTGAGGCCCAGTCCGACAGATTTTATAATCTTGGCTGTGCCACGCCGGTGGTGCCAGGGCGGTTCGACGGCGCTGGAGATAATAACCGTCGCCTAGACTAATCAATCTAGTCGTTTTGTTGTGCCTGTGTGTATGTAGGCGCATTCAGCGTCGTGTGTGCTTGCGAGTCTGAGGTGTCTACGAGGGTTGCTCTGAGACAGATGGAGAGCCGAATGCACACACCAATTTTCGATAGGAATTATCAAATCAGTGAATCCTTTAAGTGAAAATACAGTTACAAGAGACAAGATCAAGATCAAAATGTTCTGAAGTCCGAATAAGGTCTGCATTGTTGATGTCTGCGCCAAATTGTTACAACGGATTCTCATTTGTTCTGGCAAAATTTAAAAGTAACTCCAGGTTTCTCCTCGCGTACAACTCTGACAGTCCCGGATTTAAACCACGTTCAGTGCTTCGTCCATGTGGACTTTCTGTGGCATGGCATAAAAAATGGCAATCTGTACATATATGTTGGATTGGTAAAGACGACAACTCAATCACAAGACTTTTGTTGATCCAAACCTTGCCAAGTGAACTCTTGCGACGTCAAAAAAATTAGCGACCTGTTTTCTTCCCGTTTTACCTGAAATTGCCATAACTATCACGTAAAGCCACTTTTGGAGATGGGCGATTCCACCGCAGTTCCGTCTACAACTTAACTAATGCAAGTTTCTGTAAGCTGTTAGACGTTAGCACTTTCTCTCGCGGATGCATTGCTCATACGTGACCCATATTTCGGTGTCAGTGTTAGGATTTTATGCAGACAAAACGAACGTATAATTTACATACCAAACCTGTCCGGTTCATTTAAATTGCTACAGTTATTCATGAACCGATATTTTTATCACCTTTCTATCGAGATTTGAGAGCCGTGAGTGTGCACACGCAAGATAAAATAGTCTTTCCATGCCGTTTCAATCACAAAGTTGAAAACAACTGCAACTATTATGGAAAACACCCAAAACGAGAGCAAAAATAACCAGGCAGCACTTGCAGCCATAATTGCATTCTATCTTAAGTGACATTTATCAAGGAGCTACTGGGGCGTTTTCAGCCACTTGCTGTGAATCGTAGAAAATGCAACTGTTTATTATTGGTTTTCGGTTTTTCAGTTCACCCTTCTCCACTGGAGAGCCTTTTTCTCATGTGCTCAAAAAAGACTTTCAAATCTTTAATGCAATTTTAAGTAGTTAAGAACCGTTTCATGAATTAGCATGTTTTAAATGACTGAACAAAACTCTTCCTTACACAACTTTTTTTCTCGTTAGCCATCAATGACCTTGAACCCAGCCTTCGAAAGTGATTACCCAGGCACCGAGCACGAAGCCGAATCCGTTTTTCTAGACAATGAAAGGCAAGAAGTGGAAAATGAGACACTGGGCTACGGTGACGCCGACAAATACGGCTGTTGGCATCGATTTTGTGCATTCACACGAAGCACGTTCTTATTCTGTTATTTACACTGCGTCCCACAGCACATGACACGGTTTGATTGTGTGTGTAATTTTGTGATTTAGAAATCTGGGCCACTCGTGAAACCGAAGATACAGGCTCTGACAGGGATTTATACATCAGAACAACGCTCCGTGAATTACTTATTTACATACTCTTCGTAATAACAGTGGTAACAAGTGAGTGGCCACTTTTTCCATATTGAGCATTTCTAAACGTGTTATAATGTGGTAGGCACGCTTCCAGTGCAATTTAACTGAGATTATATACAAACTGTTACCTTGAATCGACAAGTTTCATAGGAGCCGGAGGAAATCTTAAGAGTTTTGTTCTATTTTGCTTATTTCACCTTTCAAATCAATGCTCTAGCGGGTTGACGCGTAGGGTGGATGTTTGGCACTGTGACGCTGTCAAATCCCATAAAAAAGTCAAATGTCCAGAAGGTACCATTTCCATAGTTTAAATTTCCAATGTCAAACGACATGATTAAAGTGTTTTAACATGCTTGCAATAAGCACACCATGTGGCATTACATTAAATTGGTGTATAGGTTGTGTAAGAGCATCTAGAATCCACGGCCAACCTTTCAATGGTTGCTTGTGAAAATCAAGCAGCATTGCATTTGAACACTCTTAGTAATTTGTCATATCATAGCGGACTAATGGGAATGAATTGACATTTGCTTATCCCTATGTCATTTCTCCAGTATTTTCTCATTTTTAACATTACTTTTTTCTGAAACGAAACTTGGGACATTTAAGTGAAACCTATCCTTATACGTTGTTTTCATAGTTGCCTTCGGAATAATGGACTCCAAGGCCTTTTACATGACTCAAGCAGTGAGAGACGTCCTGTTAAATAGGCCGGTGCCTGACGAAGACTTAACCATGTCGTCCGTTAACTCAATCGACGACTTATGGAAGGTAAATCCCATTCAGGTTCTTTAATTTAGCCACCGATTTTCAGATTCCCATAAAGTTTACTCATTCCTTGCCGACATCACTTTAAACGACACAGACTGCAGCTGTCATCATTCAATTTAGTCACCACCATGAACGCAGTCCCCAGGGCTGGCTTACATCGACGGCATCACGCATAAAACCTCTCAGCATGGGTGCATGGGCATCGGTGTTCAAGTGCCATTGGTTTACCACATTATCATTCTCCACTTGGCTTACGCCGTTTACACTGTTGTGGGCCCCAGCATGCGGTCCTGAACCACGCCGGGGCCACGGAATTAACCCTGGCCCGGTTTCGCTTGCCTGATACTCGCGATGAAGAAAAAGACCGGAGAGGACATGGACACAACCGTTTCTTCAGAGCTCAGCCACGTTGGTGTCGTTGTGTCGAGTGTGGGGCTTGCGCGTGTGTATTTATACCTCGGATGTGTGAGTCATACATGCGCTAACATCGAGACCTGGGTGTGGGGATGCTCCAAGATAAATATTTGTGCTAATGAAGGGGGAGTTAAGGATTCGCGCGGCTGGCGACATGCTGCAACAAGGGGAACCCTCTGTAGGAGGTGGAGCGACCGGATTAAGGGGTTGAATAAACACGATTCACCACAACCCCTCTAATTCAATCCTAACACAGAGATTTAAAACTACAGTCCTATTCCTCCGCTGTCAAGGTTAACCGAGGCCTGTTTTAGCTTAGATATTTCTCCGACCCAGAGGCGGAATTCAAAAACATCGCATGAAGCTCCCACCAAAAAATGTTTTGATGCGTTACATGCGTGTAGCCATAACAATCCCGAACAGTCACTCGTGGCAAGTAAAAACTAGGTTTTTGCTGTGTTTGAGAAAATGGTGATAACCTGAAGTCCACTAAGCTACAAAAGACCACAAATGGCCCACCAATGAGTGACTGATGCTTATGAGGCGATTATGGGGTGTAAACCCAATCACGGTTCCTGATTTACGCTGCGTTTTTCATTTTTGATCCTGTCTCAAAGCATGCTTAGCTAATTCATGTTTAAAAAATAAATGTGTTCTGGTCCTGTCATCTTGTTCCTCAAATTCCTGCAAATGCATATCTTTCAATTAAACCAAAGCTTAAAAAGCTCTTGGACGCAGCGGGTGCATCCAGTAAATATGAATGAGAGAAGGCCTTGGGAATGCTAAACAGCCTCTACAGGCTTCTACAGACATAACTAAACTACGTTGATTGAAATGCCTAAAATGATTAATAAATTAATGGTGTGATAGGAATGGGAAGAGTCCTACCACCATCCACAATATCTTGATGCAGTTAACTATCCTGTTACCAGTTGTAAATTGATCGTAGTGCCTCAGATCTTGACGAAATGACTGACAAACAAAGAGGTGGGGGAACCAGAAACTTGAGTGTATTTCGGCGCAAACAAATGCATGACCACTATCACAACAAAGCACGTGGCGGTTAAGTTAATTGTGCCGGTGAGCCCATCTTCAAAGTCAGGATTTTAAGTGATCACGTTAATACAACTTCACTGTAAATGAATTTCTGCGTTTAATATGTGCCATTTGTCAGAAGGAGATTATACAGCTACTCTTTCGCCTTTTTAAACGATGTGAGCAAAATGAATTTTCTTGAGGAACCGAGAGCAGTGGCGCGATTAAAGCTTTGCAGCTTTTCCAATCAACTAAATTCGGGCAACAGACAAGAAGTAGCAAGTCCATTAATTCGTTTTATGGTGAAACAGGTTAGTGTGCACGAGATAAATCCCAGTCCTGCAATTGAAATGGCTAAAGTAAATTAATTTTTGCACGAAACTCTTGGCATATTTTGAGTTGATTTTTAGGAGAAGTGCCATGTCTTAAGAGGAGCGTTTTAAGCGCATCGGTTCGTTTGGTAGTGGGGACATTTGTGCAAGAGAAATCCACCTGATATTCAGTCGCAAACCTGGGACTAGCCTTTCGGGTTTACATTGGCGGGTGCGAAGTTAGCAAATGGGTGCGTTATTATCAAATCTGACTTCAAGATTAAGCAAAATAGCCAACTACTTTGTCGGAATAACAAGACAAACTTCCTGTTGATTCGACATTAACCCAATATTTAAATCAACCCAGTCTGATGCAGTTTTGGACCTCTGACTTATAAGCAAATCCACCAGTTTCCCAAATTTTCCCTCAGTGGTGGCTAAAGAATTTTCACAAATATCTCAAAGGTAAGGCGTTTAGAAAGAGACTAAGTATCTTGCTCTTGGCAGACTCTAATACGTAGGGTCTACATTTAGGTTGAAGACTTAGAAATTAGTGGGATGTAGTCGAAAATCTTAGAAATGCTGTTACTGGCAGGAAGTAATCATTTTCCCTCCACTTCTTTTAATCTGGTTCATTTTCAAGGTTGCTGTTTTCAAATATAGATGTTCACTTGAATAAGGGGACAAAGACTGGTGGAAGATTATGTAAAAGCTGGTGATTGCAAAAACAATTCCACTTCCAGTAAATTGTTTATTAAACTGACTATAAGCACGTTGAGCAGTCTGTTCCACGTTTCAGTTAAGTCTATTGGCGGTGCATGCTAATTGGTAATGTTATACTTGATTGCCTTTAACAACTTCCATTATGTATTTCCTTTAGGTTGTACGGGGACCATTATTTGAAGAGTTGTACGAAAACAAGTGGTATAACGATGAATTTATGGACCTAAATGAAACCTACTACATCGGATATGAGTCAGTTCGTCTGGGATTAGTCCGCATTCGGCAACTCCGCATGCCTAGCAACTCGTGCGTAATTCCCGATGACTTCTCAAGTCAGATTAAAACCTGCTACGCGACCTACGTTATGGGGCAGGAAGATAGGGCACCTTATGGCCCAAAGAATTCAACTGCGTAAGTCCTATTCACTCTGAAGTATTTTTTTAGACTAGGACCAGCCGATCAGCTAGTTACTGTCAATGCAAGTGTCGATTCCCTTCAGTGAGATCCTCAACAGGGCACAAAACGTAATTAACTATCTCTCACACGATATTACTTTTAAGGATAAACTTTGGTACATTCTACTCCCGAAACGCATCTCTTACCAATGAAGGTATTGTCACAGCAACAAAACCATTGGTAGTACGAGCTACCTATTTGAGCACTCACATTATTTATCTCCATAGTATTATTTTTAACGCTTAATAATATAACAAAAAATCTATGCTTTGAGGACGTCGACAAATGTTTTCAAGGCGCTCGAAAATCACATCAGTGGTCGTTCTGGCATTGGAACGATTTTCGCTGTCAAACGTAATAACTTCAGCAAATTTCTTAGAATTAAAATGCCTCATCAAGGCGGAGATATAATAACGAGATTGATGAATTCAAGAGGGCGGATTTTCGTTTATTTTTGTCCCTTCATTCTCTTAATCTAATCACGGCATCCAAATGTCAATAAGTTCTTTTATTCAGGTGGACGTTTACACCGGGAGATGAACTTCAGATGGGTTCTCATTTTGGTTTGGTGGCAGTCTACGGCGGAGGTGGGTACTACGTGGATTTGTCCCAGGACGTGGAAGTCGCCTCTCAGCAACTGCAATACCTCTTCGACAATTTGTGGATTGACAGAGGAACAAGCGTTGTTTTCATCCACCTTACAGTTTACAACCCCAACATGAATCTGTTCTGCGTTGTCTCGTGAGTAGAATTGGGTTTCCACAGAAACATCCCAATTGTACTAAAACCACTTAACCATACAAAGCCGTATGCTTATTTGCACGGATGGAAAGGACCTGAAGAGACTGAATTATTGAGGTTTTATCAGAGGTCGCACTCCTTCGTTCGAAATGCGGACAAAATTTAAATAAATTTTGACAGTATACCTAGCGATTTGACAGACTCACAGACCTTACCCATTTATTTGTCAAGCCTCAGCATGGGTCCACAAAGAACCTTTATTTATTTATTCACAAACATGTTGAATTGCCTAACTATGCACTATGCAACTAGGTCAAGTCACCAATTTTGCAGTCTGCGACTTCTATTAGCATATTGAGGATAGAGAGAAGGCGAAATGTTGCAGGCATGTTTGTTTATTCTTTTACTCGAAAATGTTATGTGCGCTAGTGCGTGGTACACGCATATGTTCGGGAAGTTAAACAGTGGCGATTAGTTTTGACTGTGTGAACAATGAAATAGAAAGGAATTTGCGTAATAGGAATGCTTTAGCCGATTACAATGGCCTCGCGATTGCACTTGCGAAATGTACAACAATTCCTCACAAATCTGGGGGAATTGGTGGTGGTCGTTTGGATGTTAATGGGAGAGATTTGAATTCATGGACTGCTCCGCGATAATTTAGATGAAGCATTTCCCCAGATAGCCACGTGGTTTTGTGTAAATTGTAGTCTAGTCCTGGAACTGCCATCAACGGGAGGCGTAGTGTTCAGTAGTAATTTTCGGACAGTCAAGCTCTTGCGGTACGTCCGAACACAGGACTACGTGGTGCTGGTCTTCGAATGCCTCTTTCTACTCTTCATTGTCTACTACGTTGCTGAAGAAATAATTGAGGTAAGTTATAGCTCAAGGGGGTTGCATCCATTCAATTCTTTAATGTTTTGTTAGGTTAAGCAGGTTAGGACAAAACTTCGGGGTTTAATCTTCGTGGTGTAATCCTGAGCTCCAACGAAGCCATCCCTGAATCTTCGATCAAATGTCTATTATGTGCCTTGACTAACTTGTTCGGCGGTCACCTTACCTACTTTTGAACCCATAGATTTTCCACCTGTCAAAATCACTTTGCCTAAATCAATTTAATGAAACCCCGGAAATTTTAATTAACTATGTGCATTCATTGTAAATAGCATATTCCTCTTGAGTCTGTGCATTTAAGGTCGCACTGACAAAGTTCAATGTATTTGCATGATGAATTACTTGCAGTCAAATCCGTCACCTAAACGTGGAACGAGGTCTCAGAACAGCAAGGTTTTGGACTTGGGTGCAATGTTTGGCCTGTGATCGACACAATGGGTGCCTAAGACTTTGGTGATAGGTATTAACTCCATTTCACTGTACATATGAAAGGTTCTTGTAAATTAGTGAGACATGCTACTGGCGGCAACTAACGCCTGGTTGCGGTTGTACTTCCTGAAGCTGTGTGGTGCAAGATTGACAACTTTACTAGGATGTCTAGAACATTAGCATTTGTTAAACATCACCAATGGTCATAAGTTTCAAGTTAATTTGAATACATGAAAGTGCTTAAAGTGGTGATAAACGTACCTTAGCTTGTACCGTGTATGCTTATCGCTTTAGATCACAAAGCTTGGCTACAAGTACTTCAGAAAGTTCTGGAATGTTCTTGACATCCTGGTGATCGTCCTCTCCTGTGTTTGCGCAGCATTCAATATTTATCGCACCATTCGAGTAAATGAGACCCTGGAGAGCCTTCTATCACATCCAGACGAGTATTCAAACTTTGAGCGGCTAAGCTACTGGGAGATGCAATTCACGTATGCAGTCGGCATCCTCGTATTTCTGGTCTGGATAAAGGTATTTATTGGCCTCTTGCGTATTCTAAGCCATACACCTGTCCCTCATGCCAGCTACGATAAGCGACAAAATTTTCAACTTTATACCTAAGATCTAAGTACAAAAAGTCTTCCCAAGTGGTCCATGGCCACTTGGACACTCGAAACGTTTGCTTTTTTAACTAGCGAAAGTTGTGTGCCTGTTAACTTTTCCCATTGTGAAGAAACAGCTTCTTCTTGAATGGGCCTTTACGAGGCTCGAAGTTGTTGCCATAAACTGGGAAACAGAAGTATAAACGAATAATTTATGAGGCATATTTACTGCGGAAAACGGCCCATGCCCATAAATAACACCAATGTGACCAAATCGTAAATCATGTTGGGTGAAAGCAGAGACCGCAGAAATAACTTTAAGAGTGCCGCAAAATGGAATGAAGTAATTATTACTGAAACTGATCACTAGTAAGCAATAAGTGTGGGTTAGATGAAACGTGACCATGAGTATTTATTATCAGTTTGACAATAAAACAAAAGCAAACATTTCAAAAACTCAAGCACTTCAGTGAAACGAAATGTTACATTGGTTGCGTGTGTTTTTTGCTTGTCGAGAAAATTACTTCTGGACTGACTAGGGCTTCACTTGAAGTTGCCACTGCGTTGCATGAACGTGTTTCTCACACGAAAACTGGGGCCGCGGCGTAAAGCTCAACGTGACACGATTTCCGCTTGCCTAGATATTTAAGTACGTCAGTTTCAACAAAACCATGAACCAACTGAACCTCACGTTGGGCAGCTGTGCAAAGGACATTGCCGGATTCGGTGTGATGTTCTTCATCGTCTTTTTCGCCTTCGCCCAGCTGGGCTACCTGGCGTTTGGAACACAAATCACCGACTTCGGGACCTTTGCGGTGTCTGTGTAAGTTCGGTGTGTGTCAATTAAGTATCCCCAAAAGTTAATTCAATGGAGCGACAATTACGGCACCTATTCAGGCCGACACAAACTGCCTCCGTGTACATTATACGGAAAAGGCTGTTTGAAATGCACTGATGACGGGTTTAAGGCAAAATTTTATGCCATAGATCGGTGTGTTATGACCACGGCGGAGACTACCAGTTTAGATAATGCGGATTTAACGTTTGTGTTTGGTGCAAGCCCGCCTTCCCTGAAAGATCAGCGTACAGAATTTGCATAATCAATCTTACTCATTTTCCACTCTAGGCTGACTCTGTTTCGTATTATTTTGGGAGACTTTGACTTCCAGGCCCTTCGAGAAGCTCACAGCGTCCTCGGTCCGTTCTATTTTCTTGTTTATACGTTCTTTGTGTTCTTCGTCCTCATAAACATGTTCATAGCGATTATCAACGACACATACCTGGACGTCAAATCCAACCTTCTAAGTCAACCCAATGAGTTCCAAATGAAGTCCTTCTTCAAAAAGGTAGGAAAATATTTATCTGTAATTTAAAACCCCCAGAAACACAGGATAGTATGCAACTTTTACTTATTTCTATTATATAACTGAGGAAAAACTTATTCTGTTGGCATGTATTGAATGAAGGAACTAATCCTCGTGATTAAAGAATTTAATTAAGACTCAAATGGCACAGTTTTTCAACAATGAACTTAAAGATCTATTATTATTATTATTTCTAGACAACAGCGCACTCAGAGCTGATAGCATTCGCGCAACTCCATCCAAATTGCACATTCCACCCTTCGCATGGCCACTTTACATTCACAACTTTAATCCATAATGAAGGCATGCATTCCAACTACCAGGCCCTACCGTCATTTAATTGTTTTTAGACCAAAGCATCAAATTCGGCAGTGGTAGCTTGGTGTCAGTCCTTGGGTGGGGGGATGTGATATTTATTTTAAATAGCGTCAACTTTTCAATGACATGTAATGACATTTTTCTCCTTTGTCAATTAGCGTCTAAAGGAAATGCGTCGGAAGATGAAGCAGAAAAAGACTCAACTCCAAGAGATTCAAGATGCCATCGATGCTGTGGGAATTGACGAATGCGACATGACCATTAACGATTTGAGAGCCGAAATGAGGTATGTCGTCACTCCCTGACTTAGCTTGTTTTGGTCTAAACGAGTGAGCATACTTTTATACTGGCCAATGATTTTTTTCTATTTTGCAGACATTTTGTGCTAATCAAACCCTCCCCTTGCTGATGATGAAAGTCTAACGCCTCGAGAATAGTCCCTAGTGTCTCTCAATGTTTTTCTTCAACTGCAACGTTTTAAACCAACAAGATGCTGAATTTCAAAGATTAATAACAATTTAGCAGTTTTAACTGTGTGTACTTCCACATCAAATTATTAAATTCTACTCACGGCTTAACTGATTACTAAGGAGTCGGACGTTAATTGTATAAAATACAAACCGGTCATTTTACTAGAAATTCAGATAATTTAATTGACTCTTCGCAAAAGGAATTTAGGCGTACTTAAAAATACGAAAAAGTTTACTCGTGAGAATTTCGAAATTACTGCGCCACGAAACCAAGTCTGGAAGTGATTTGAAACACAACTGGGTGCCTGGAAGAGTGTAAATGGCTGTGCCTTATCCCAAGTCACACGGAGACGGTATTTTATCTGGCATGCCCACTCCCCACACATTTGCTAATTTCAGCGATGAGGTTGGAGGGGACTCGCTTGAGGAGATTTTCCGCAGAGCTGACGCAGACAAGAACATGAAGCTCGATGCTAACGAGCGTAAGGCACTGCTTGAATCCCTAGAGAACAAAAAGGTAAGTGGGCATCCCGCACTTCCAATTACACGTTTATGAAGGCCATTCTCGGGGTTTCTGTTTCTAGAATATCCATCCACTGTGGTACAGTGGTGTAAACTTGATTTATGGAATGACTTCTTACTGGTTACTTTCGGTGTTTCAAGCGGCAATGTAAAATTGAATTCTAACTTACTCATTGTCTGAATACTTCTGTCAATATTTTTTCGAAAATGTAGACTATTCTCATCTTTTACCGAATCTGGCCTAGTGATCTTTAGCAATGACGATTCCCTCAATTACCAAAGATCCCCAGCAGCGTTATACGATAAACATAATGAAATCTTTTTCCTGCCCAGATGTGTCTGATGGAAGAAATGTTCAACTTCCAAGAAGCTGAAATAGGCCACTCCTATGAGCAGGTGTCCAAAATGCTCAGCACCCGCGTGGCAAGCAAGGAGGAGGTGAATCGAGCCTACGTGCGTCTCATTCGACTTGAAAGCTGCGTCAAAAATGTAACCGAGAGGCTGCGCAGCATTGTTGACAAACTGGAACAAAACGAGGAAGTTAAGAATAAGCGAACCGAACAAATGCGCGGTCTCCTAGAGAACCTGATATCGGTTAGTTCGTTTAACCCAGGTTGAGGTAAAGTAATTTGTACCCTGAGTTAACTGCTCTTTACACAATAGAAGCAATACAAGTGGCGATTTTCGATTCACTGAACTTACCAATTACCTTCCCTTTTTTATTATTAGTCCTTGAAATACAAGCGGTACCCAGCAAGAATTTAAAAATAATAAACTAGGTATCGCTACTGTTCGACGGATCAGACAACCCTTGTACCACTGTGTAATGCTTAATCCTGTACTGCTACTGCAGGCCATGAACGTACCCCCACCGCCGCCAATTGCTGACAAACAGTTCAGCTACGAGAGTGACAGAACGGTGACATCAGCAGCCGGCGACGTGCGAAAGAGGTCGCAGAGTATACTGTCGATGAAAAGGCTGAGCACCTTTGTAAGTTTGACTTGGCAGATATCTGTGAAGAACTAGGTAATCAAAGCCTGAAAAACTAAAGGTGGGTAACATGTATTCAGGAATACTGTGACAGCATCAGTGAGATTGGAGGGCTAGCAAGTAATTCGAGGAGGAGATTCACGGAAGCTATTAACACTAGTCTTGGACATTGATTAGGCCGGTTACAACTGCAAATAGCTGAAGTGTTAAGTGATAGCATAAACAAAGGAATGGAAAGCGACGTAAAAATTTTCAATGAAATTCTTAGCTTCTATGGGGCGTAGAGTAAAAAACAAGGTTGCAAATGGGTGGATACAATTAACAAGCCCCACATAAAATAAATAAAATTCAATCGCAACTTCACGTATTCTCATCTCAAATACTTTTTTTCTGTACCATTGCTTAAAAAAGCTACCATTTAGCGTCGTCTTTAATTGTTTCCGGACCAACACCATGTCACTCGGAAATAATTTTTGTTCTTTTTTAGGGAAAGAAGCGTGACGAATAAAATGGAATACCGAGAGTTCTGTTTTAAGTTTACTAACAGTGCTGTAACATTAAGAGTTGGCATTGCTGTTTTCCCATGGCTCTGTTGTGTTTCGTCTGCACTATTTTTCCGAAAAAAATAAACCACTTCATTGTCTTTAAAAAACAATTAATTTTTTTAAATTTTTGGTAGCTACTGGCATCTAGGGTGTGCTAAAGCACGTGAAAATAAGTCCAACCACTTATTCTTAAATAACTTTAAAATGTGGGCATCGAATTCAAGTCTCTAGCAGTCCAGAGATGATTGTCAAATGACTTTGCAAGCCACACACGCTTGATCAAGCAAGAATACAACGCAAGTTGGTTTGTTTTAAAAAGAGACCAACTATTAGTTCTTCGTAGCCCCAACTTCAAGACTGCTTAACAAAAATCAGTCTGGGGAACTGTTCTGCAGTCATTTCGTTTGGGCCCTTAAGGCATCGTTTAGAGGTTATGATCGAAAATGAAAAAAAACACAAAGCAATCAAAAACTCCACAAGGTTAGATTTTATTTTGAAAATGTCCTTTAACTCTTCTCATCCGTTCTGATTGTACTTATAAAAATGATTCTACTTTAAATTTTGAGTAGCAAATTTATATGTAATTCTGAGTGAAGTGAGGTGCATGCACAGGTTCCTCAAAACAATTCGTTACAAACATTTAAACTCTCGTATGTCAGGCAGTTCCGTTAGATATGCAATTGAATGGGTTAGATTTTGACCCTTACCAAAAAGTAAAACTGTGCAAACTACCAGAATTCACAGGTAGGTAGTCTGTACTATCGCTCAAGATTTGATTGTAATTGAAACAGTTTTAATATAACAGTGAAAGTTCTTTTTCACCAAATTCCAAGCAATCACTCTTACCTGCGTCTATCAGCAGCGCAATATTTCGAACTAATGAAAAGTGATAAACGTGTTTGTTTCAAATGCTGACACATTGACTCATGAATAAAGGGACCAGAATGTAGTACCAATATTACATTTTTTCTGAACACACTGATCAACTGATGTACATACTTTTTTCTACTCAGGCTTTGGTTGCATAGCCAAGTTGACTGGATGGTGATTCGATTAGAAATTTAATTTTTAACAACATCGAGCATCGGCCAACATTCGTTCGAGATGAAAATGTAAAACAATAAAAATATCATTACGAATATAATTCCAGATGACCTAATTGTTGGATGTGCACTTTCTTTATCTAAATAGTTTCATTAAAATTAATATACTGATTCACGTGATTGAAGAGCAATGCATATATGAGTGTTGCAATCGCTCGTTGGTCCACAGACCCCATTTTCCGGCTTTAAACAAGGTGCCAAATCTCCGATAGAAATTAACACAGATTATTTCTAATTCTCCTAGCCTGCTTTTTCAGTGATATCTGTCTTTGTCTAACAACTAAAGAACCCAAATCTTACATCAATATAACCTGGAAAGTTAATCATCAATAAAGTCGACAATTCAAATAAGAACATTTTCACATTTAAATAAGTCAAGTTTTTTCCAACACTGAACGTCCTTATGTAGAAGTTATTTATGGCTATTGGTATTCAAGGCATGTTCTGAAAGCATTCTTTTTAAATAATAAATAAAAATTCATTAATCAAATAATTGCTCCAAATGCAACACTTATTCTTTTAAATTTCAAAATGAGAAGAGACAATTAGGGCTAAGTCTAATCCTCCTTTTTAACATAAAAAATTGTAATTAATATTAGCCCATTTATTCTGATCTCAGTTTTGAACTTATCAACAACTACTTTAAGGAATTTCGTTGACTTGAGTCTAATTAGTGCATTGTCATTCTACTAGTAAGCCGAATCTGTAAAACTGCAATAAGTATCATAAAATTTTTTTAAAAAGCAGAAACTATTTATGTAAATGCAATTATCTCTTAGATGCATTTACGCACCTAACCATTTCTTTTTATTCTTGGATTAAACCTTGACCTTTCTTTTGTGACCAATCATAAACTAAGTACTTATTCACCATCGATTCAAATTAGAGAGGCGCCTCTGTTTATTGTATCTATGATTCTAAAATGCATTTGTTTCATTTTTTGTACCTTAAAAGTACTTCAGCACAACATCGGTGAAGCAGCGTTCGTATCACCATCAAGCCATCAAAAAATAGTGCTCATCTCTGCTCAAAATATTGCCTTAACATGGAGTGGCCACTCTGACCATAATTTATCGGCTTTTGATGAACTCCTGCAGAATGGATGCCTCATACATGGGATCCCTATTGATAATATCACATCATCAATGCAAGCGCATTCCTTGATGCTTTCTGGCGGATCCAGTCAAGAAACTACGTTTAATAATTCCCGTGAAATGACCTGTGATAAACTTATTTTTTCAAAAATCAAACCAACATCTGAACCTCTCTGGTTGACTAATCAACGCCATGGCCATCAAAGCGCCTCATATTTTTGGCCTGAGGATTATATTTCGGTAAACGGATCGCGTCCTTTCAAAACTGCCGGCATTAATCCCAGCACACATAGTGCCTATTTTAATATTGATCAGATTATCCAGTGGCTCCTCTCCCCTGCTATTTCGCTCGTTGATATTTTTATTCCTCCCACAGAAGGTCTTCATGGAGACTATATCTCCTCTTTATCCGTCGAATACACGAACGCCTTTCTATCTTCTCTACTCAGCCACATTAAAAACCACCCGAAATTGAATTCTTCTGTCAGTTTCGTATTTGTTGGGGGTTTCGCAGTCGCGAATTCAAATTCAGATGAATCGCCCGTTATTATTGAAGATCTTTTCAAGTCGACACGATACTTTAATCAGTACCTAGCTAGTGGCCATAACTTTGAAGTCTGGCTGCCACCTTGTATGTCATTTTAGTTACTTGTGGAATTTTGTGTTTGTTGTAGTTGCTTTAAATGTAAATATGCGACAATTAGTTAGTTTGCACTTGTTTCACTGCTTTGCTTAATGTGGCTATTTCGATTCGATGAAGGTTTGTTGTGCATTGTCTCTCAAATTTGCCTATCTACTTAAGAAATCTTCCGATCTGATTCATCCCGTGATTTGCCTTCTTTGATGTTTATATTACCTCACTAAATTTAAAAAACAGGTGGTTCTGACGTGACTGCGGTATTGGTGGACCTTCTCAACCTCATAGCTGTTCGTAGTCAATGACCTTAAACTTGAGTAAATGGCTACTGTCTATCTCATGTCATCATTGGTGCATTTGCCTATATCAGATAAGGAAGAAAGCGTGGCTACTTACGGTTTTATCAATTTATCTTTACAAAACTTGTGTTTATCTTAACTCTCCCTCTTTACTTTAAACCTAAAATTTCATTTTTAGATCGAGAAAATGAGAGTCTCCGGACTGTTCTCGCTGGTAAAAATAGTGATTTTATCACGTGTAATACTTCCCAATTCCTCGAGCGCTTTCCCCAGGTGGATGTTGGTGTTCTCCCACCATATTACCTTGTAGCGAAACCAGGAAAAATGTTATTTCGTGAGTGAGCATTAGCCTTTTCTCCTACCTAAGCACCTTCTATTTTACGACGCGCACAAACATATGCCCATCACTAGTGATTACTAAGTACCATCAATTACACTTACTTTACAAAATACTGAATTTTGAATATTTATGCACATTGATGAGATTAGCCATGTATAAACGACATAGGAACGCTTATGTTGTCTGAAGTTCAATACCGAAAAGTACCCAAGTTGCGTTCTTCGTTTTCTGTAAATATCACCGTAGAACAAATGTATGGGAAGAAGGTGTTTATGTGCAGTCATTTGACGTCGTCATTACAATCGATTTACTTGTGACGATCAGCGAGCTAACATTGTTAGCGTGCGCTAGCACGGATTCGTTTGATCATCTTGGCTGCCCTTCACGTCGCGATGTTTGCTTAGAGAGCGACGTCAAGCTCTCCTATATAGGCTGACGCGTTAGCACGCTATGAACTCACACTCTGAACAACCGCGCAATTGCCGTGTCAATAAATCGGTTAAACTACGCCCTGTCTGCGGTCTCCTCTTTCTCGTGGTCGGGCCTCGTCAGTGTCAGTCACTTGTCCCCGGTGTGGCTCGAAATACATGTTCGTTTTCTGCGGTGGACGGGACAGAAAAACGGAATTCGAGGCAGGCAGATGGAGAGCACAGGTAAAACTCGGTTGACGATTATGGCAAGCTTAGGAGGTACCAAGTGGAGCTTAGAAAAGTAGTTGAAACTGGGTAAAGTGAGCCCTCTAGACCGCCTCACAAAAGCGTTGACCTTCAACTCGTAGAAGGCCTAACGTGTTCAACACGCCGGGTGCTTCAGCACACTCATCGTGTTTCTATAGCCATTGATGCATCAAAATTATCGAGAATGCCACGATAGACTATTTCAATCACTAGGAACGGTAGATGGGCTGGCTCACCCCTTCCGTTATTTTTGTGGTCGTGACTACTTATTTCATTTTTAAGGTTGGTGCTTTCCTAACGTTACTGTGGCTTTGCGTGCGCACGCTGGTGATTGAGAGCGCGCTGTGAAATCTAGGAGTCCAGTGGTCTCGTAGTACCCGTTATGCATTCGCGTGTGTGTGTGCGTGCGTGCGTAACACTACCCCCAATGAAATAAATATAAAAGTTCACGTTAACTTGTTTGTCGGTTTCACTTTTGTAACGCTTCACAAATACTAGAAATCAGAAAAGCCTGCATCCCTATATACACTCCCCTTTCAAGTATTCCTTTCATGTCACTTTGAAGTAATGTACTGTTTTGAAACCACTTTGCCATGACGCTGGCTTACTACTAGTTACAATCGATTCACTAACTCAGTGTTTATCGTCTCAGATGTTTAGCATCGTTAAATTTTCGTGCGCCAATCTCAGTTTTGATTCATTTCGTCTTTTTTGTTTCCCGAAAAGTTCGCAAGCAGCATTTGGAGGAGGCGGAGTCAGCCTATGTGATTCTCTCGGGCCCGGCTTTTAACACCTCAAACAGGGCCTGCAAGAAGACCGCCAAACACCATATCCAGCTCACCGACGTCTACCCGCTGGTGTGCTGGGCGTTGGGCCTGACTCGTCCATGGCCCCACTCGGGCCACTTGGCGCGGGTGAGCCACCTTCTCCGGAAACCGCCCACTCAAAGCGAACTCGACGACTTCAACGCCTATGCCACGGGACGCGCCAGTTCAGTAGAAACGGGTCTGTTCATGGGGATTTCTGCCTCTACACTTATCAGCGGTACGTTATTGGACAGTCTGGTCTCTGGCAGGCTGCTTTCTAAAAGCCAATCCCAAGCCTACTTTATGCACCAACCACGTTAGCCTATACCTCTGCCCTTGGCGATAAACTCAACTCACAAAGCAGCGTGGGCGGCGGCGGCGGGTGTGCAAGGTAGCTTTACGCCTTCTGTTCAAGTCGACAACAATTAAAACAATTCCAGGCTGTCACTCCCTGCGCAGTGTGTATTTATGGCATTGCATTTCCTCCCTACCCCTGACTTTTGAAACCGCTTTTTCGGTGATGACGTGAAGTGAGTTTCGAGGTTGTCAGCTGGTCCTTCCATCAGTGGTTGTCGTGCGTAAGCTGTCGCCCACGATGTCCTCATGCTTATCAAAAAAACACGTGTGTGGTTGATTTCACAGAAAAAAACTCCCTTTTCACCGTCGTTTTTCGCTTTCCGTGGCAATTTGCTTGGTTCGGCAGAGGTGACGCACACACTGTAACACGCTCACAAACACGTTATAACTTGCCAATTTCAGTGGGTATCTCTAATGCTTTGAGTTTGTGCTGAAACTTGCGTAACGTGTGTTCGCACCACATTCAGACCGCCATAGCATCGATTCGTTTGAATTAATCTTGGTAAAATGCACACTCGATTTGCCTTAGGTCGATTCCAGATCCGAATTAAATCGATGTTTAGTTTCCTCGGAGACGCAGAATTACATGTTGGTGCACTCCGACTAGGGTAACCACCTTTCGCATTCGTCTCAGTCTCATTAAAAAGCCATGGTCTCAAATCTGAAACAATTGTCGGTAAAAATTCAGATGAGATACGACTGGACGCTGTTGTTTCTTGAGCATGAAGCACTTTGTTGCAAACAATTTCCGTGTCACCTAATTTGAAAAAGTTTTTTTTTCTTGTCTGCAAGTTAATACTGACAACCGCTAAGGTGACGCATGCGCGGTCAGAAAGTAATTTTTCCTCAAACAATATCCTGTACTTTTAATCATTAAGTAGCATTTTTTTCTCAGGCTCCATTATTGCCTCATTCGCAATTGTGTTTGGACTCCTTTTCGTATCCCTCGCTGTCAAGTACGGTGGGTCATCTCAAACGTTCCGTGGAGGCGTGGTGCGGTTTGCCAGCGACATGCGCCACCGTAGAAGACGTTTCCGGCCGGCAGGAGGTGAAAGTCTCCTTGGTGACTCGAGCAGTAACCGCGGTGTGGAAGATGACGATGAGGAGGAGGTTGTAGTGTCGACCGACGCTCTGAGGAATAGCTTCGCAGGCAAAAACGATAGTCAGGCTTTCCTGCAGATGCTTCATAGTCCAACAGTCAGTGGAACGCCCAGAACTGCCCCTCTATCAACCAATTTGTGAATGCTGCCTAGTTTTTTTTTAAAAAATACCTTTCGCTTCTTTGCTTCTCCCAGTGTGTCATATCATCTCTAAATCCAAGACGCTTGTGATACTAAACATTCCCGCTACCGCGCCGTTGTTTCTTTTTTGTCGAGATGTCTGGTGACGAGGGCTAGATGTAAATACCCCCATTTGCTCAGCGCTGGCAGCATTAGAGAGGTCACTCGCGGTAGCCTTTCCCACCCTCATCAGTGTCCACAGGCTTTCCTCCACGGACCCTGGGGTGTCCTGATTGGTCGGTGGTCAGTCGCTGGGTGGGATGTAAAGCTTTTGTGTAGTTTTTAGGCAGATCTTGCGTTCTTTACGTCTGCACAACCCACAAACTGATTCGAACTGTTTTCATTGCGTGCAAGTTATCTGATGGCTAATGTAGTAAGAACTAAATGGACTTCCCCAATGATTTATAAACTCGGACCAACCAACGAGGGACGATGCACCCTCATGGAAGACTGTTGGAGACGATTCAAGAAAGTACAATCAATTAGTCTCGATAAGTTTCGAAGTCATCTTGATTGTTGGCTTTTCATGCATTGATCGGCATTTCACAATTGAGCAACATCATGAACGCGAGTTCAGCGGTAAGAAGCAATGTATTGCAGCCAGAGGAGCACGCTTGTTCGTTTCTGGTCCACGTGGTCAAATGGGTGAATAAGAACGAAAGTGAAAGATACCTATCGATTAGATTGGGTGGCCTGTTGACAGAGGACCCGAATCAAATTTCGTTATTGTCCAATATGGCCGACTGCTAGAGCATGTATGGTCAATAAGAAAGCAGAAGAGAGAATGATTTTTGTCACACGACCACCTTATCAATAGAGAAGCATTCCTGGTGGGCAGTTTCACAGAAACGGAAGTCAGAAAAAGTGCGCCCAAGGCAAGTGTTGTTCCTTTGTGGAGAGAGCAGGCTAACTGCTTTTGGGAGATTGTCTGATTGGCCCTAGGGAGAGATCTTATGGATCAAAGCGGCTGCTAAATCCAGCGAATCCAAACAGTGTCAACTCCCCCAAGAACACAACCACAAGCTCAAACATCAGTTACAAAGCCCCCTACTACGAAAACCTGAGCTAACACTGTGGAACAGAAAATAAAAGCATTCAGAGAACCCCAACACACGGGCATTTTTTCCGGCACACTGTCACACTTGTTTTAAATGTTTAGTTTAATGAACTAATTTGTAAAAGTGGTTTAATTGTGGTAAAAGCAGCCTGGAAATAACTGTGCACGCCCCCGGTCCTGTCTTCTGGTAGTAAAGGAAAATAAATTTGCAACGATCAGAAGACTTGTGACAGTTGGAAATCAGAAATTCGACTTGTCTAACCAGAGCCGTGCAGATGTTGCATCTTACTTTTGAAAGACGCCAAAGAATTTGACGTCAGTTAGTCTCACAAATTCTAAAAAACGCTTTCGACTAAATTAAGGTTCGAACAGCAGAGGAAATTCGTGGTAAGCACGACAAAACCGGTATCAAAATGAGTGGGAATGACATTTGAGTGATAACCACCTTGGGGTTAAACTAGCCTAACCGATAACCGCTTTTATAAGGTTGGGTTCTAGTGATATTAGTTGATAAAAAAATTGAAGTAATCAGAAACCGAAGTAGTCTATACCACGTAACAGACCCTTACCTATATCAATCAGCTTAAAAAGAAATATATTTCAAAAAGGCAGTGCTCCGTGAGGGAGCGGATGTACTCTCTAATGGGGCGGTTTGGACATTTTGTTTAGTTAGACTTCGAAAAACATCCTCGACGTGCTCAAAACTGACCAAAGAATTTCCAAGCGACGGTTAGCACGTGTCATTTTGAAATTAGAGGCTATTGCGTTGGCATGAAAACTAAAAAGGCTAAATATGGGAGTCGACTTCCGCGCAAAATACCCACATTAGCCAACCTTTCCGTGAGTAAACACTCAAACCATCGCATCGTTCAAAATTTACGGCCTAACCTAAATTAGCAGCCAGGACCGCCTCCTTTTGAGGAAGAAAAATCCGTCTGCAGAATTCATTCAAGCAAACGGCACTCCGCTTACTGAAAATATGGCTAGCAGTGTATTAACAAGAACAAGCTCCCCTCCTAATCTCAAGACACACTGGTGCGTTGATTAGAAATAGGGACAAACTTCAAGATTTGCAGTACTACCTTTTGGATTTCAGACCAAAACATTAAAATTGGATTTTGCAAAATGCTCGAGAATTTGACAAACCCGACCACTTTGTTAACACCTGCTTTCGAACGAATATGTCGACGAGTCTTACCAAAGTTGATCGAAAATAGAAAGGACAGTAGTAAAAAACCAAGACCATGAAAGAAGCGATGTATCAAATGTTTAGGCGACGCAGAAATAAAAATGGGTCTGAGGCCTCCAACGCCGACAGTACATATGTACCTGAGACGCTTCTCTTCACATAACACCTTCTTGAAAAAGACACGACTACAAACCTGTTCCAATTTATATTTTATATCATGGTCTTCAACAATTTGTTGATGTAATTTTCGCGGTTTCCGAAATCTCCACCTTCGACAAAGTGCCTGCCCTTCTTGCGGAATCCACCGGTGGGGTTATTCAATTTGAAACGCCAGAGGAATGATGACGCCTGCTTGAAATGGGGACCGACGGTATAGATTTCGTGAACGAGATCCTCCACGCACAAAATGCCAAAGCGTCCAAGACGGTGCTGGATGCGAGCGTTGGTGAGCGGAAGTCTTTGGCCTCGAACTTTACAGAAGCCGCGCTTGTAAACCAAACGTCTAATGGTTTTAAGTGTAGGATATCCCCATGCAATATAGGGATCGATTAGACGAAGCATGTTAAGCGTGGCCTAAAATATATCGGTAATGGCTAACACACCTACCTTATTCAAGCGAACAAACACGCCGTTGTTAATCTGACGCAAACGCATTAACTGAAGCGTCTTCCTGGGCTTTGGGTGAATTCCGTTTATACCACGGATCCTTACGGCAAAGGCCAAACGAGGCTCAGCGGGGACATAGAAATTGCCAAACCTTTCGGCATTGCGCCGCAAGTTAATCTCACGCTTTTCGGCGCGTTTGTATTCCTACATACGATGAAGAAGCACAAAAGAAAACTTACAAGTAAATACTTTTTGGCACGCTTAATACATATTTTTTTAAGTCTTAAGTATTTCCGACGACGTTCAACCTTTTTCTGGGCCTCCGTCTTTATCTTGCGAGCGCGCAGACGCTGCTTAAATGAAAGACGTTCAGGCTTTCGTGGCTTTTTCACATCCTTTTCCGCGGCAACTGTTTTCTCATTAGAATCAGTTGGTTTGACGTCTTTAGGGACAGAGGGTTTCTTGGATTTTGAAGAACCCGCAGGTTTCTTTTGTAATTCAGTCTTCAGAGCTTTTGAGGCCACCGCAGTATCACCACTAAAAACGATTAAGGAAGAAATAATTTAATGCACAACAGATATACAACATGGAGTAAAATCCAGAAACTACCAGTACCTCATCCTTGTGACAAACGTGTCCAACGAAAGAGCCGCTACAAGTAAAGAATTTGACGTTAAAACAAAGCTGAATGCTAAGAAATAGTTCCAAGCCAAACTTCAGGTTTATTGAAATTGAAAAAAATGTGACTTATATTAATTTTAGATGTTGAAATGATAAATATGGTAAGGCATTGTGATTTTTCAAATTTCCACTTTCTGGTAACATTTTATTGTTCAAACTAATTAAATGTAATTACAAAACAGACAATTTTGCAAATGAAAGTAATTTTGCATTTAGAGTACTGAATCTTATTTGCGGTAAATTAATTAGCCTAAAATCTGATCTAACTAACGTGCACTTGTAGCGATGTGGGAAATCAACCATCAAACCTAAACTTTTTGCTTTTCAAAAGGGAACTTGAAAGGCCGACTTATCTAAAAAAATTTTGCTTTAAGTTTTTTATTAATTTAGTGGCAAACGGCGTCAACAGGAAAGTTCCCCCTACACATCAATTATTTCAGAGAGCAAACCGCCATTGCCCGAATTCGTTATCTACCCTTCCATCTACACGCCAAGGGTTTTGTTAACACGTTGCAGCGGGCCTTGTTGAAATATCGTAGGTAGTTGTAAAGTGTATTTGTATTACTTTTATTAAATATTTTGAAGCTGCCAAAGTTATAGATATCCGAGTTGACGGCCTTTAAATAAAGTACAAACGCTATCCACACTTGCCATAGGAATATATATTTGCTTATTAAGGATAACTATTGATGCCACGGAAGATCTATCTTTGCTATACCAGAATATTTTATTAATTTTTTAGATCTATGGTGAATTGTTTGCCATTAGATGTATTACTCATGATTGGGACACTTTCGAAATGTGTCTTCAAGCCAAAAAACAATCCATAAAAAGCACTGTCAATTTTTTAACTTCGTTTACAGGCTATGTTTTGCATGAAAGGGTTTGCAAACACATAAAGGGGAATGCTGCATTGCTTTCGTTTACAATGTCATCCCTATAATTAATTCACCTTAACCGCAACATCTGAAATCAGCCTGTTCTGGTTTGGCAGTTCTATCAAAAATGGCGACAATATTAAAAGGTATAGTTACGAATAGAATACTTTATAAAATAAGTGGAACCACAAGCAAATGCAAGCTTTGAAAATCGTTTGTTTCCTACCATTTTTTTAAGAAACGAGCTGATCAAAGAGCAATGTTTTATTAATTAAATTATAATTAGTGCAATTAAAAAAGCATATTTTAGCAGACTGAAATGGTGTAGCGACCTTTAAGGTCTCAGACATTTTAGACCACACTGGCCCTAGCTAGTCCTCTGTCCCTCTACGCTTTAATGGCATGCGAAGAAGATAGGCAGCCAACCAGAGATAGACACGTTGGAGAAGTGGTGTAAAGTAAGCGGCGTAGCCAGCGTAGTGGACTTGGATGGATGACACTTGATGCGTGATTCTGACTTGTGATTGGTCAATAAAACCCTTTCTGCTGTACCAGCCTTCTTCGTCCTAGGGCTCGGGTATTCTTCAACGGAACCACAACTCCTTGTCTGACTGGACTTTAATGACCAAATCAATTCCAAAGCATTGAAATTTTTTGAATGATTAACAAAAGTTAACTAGAAACATCAATGTCGTAAATGCGCAGTTCACATTTACCCCATTGGAATACAGATCACTTTATGTTACCCAGGGTAAAATTCTTCTCATTTCTAACAGTCCCTTCTTACCAGTTTGCTCATTAGAATTTATTTATTAACTGAAACTCGTTGGTCTTTCTATTCTAGCTGCCTGTATTATTTACCGAGCAAATATCAACCCTTAACGTTTGATAGCATCTATTAATTTCAACATTTTCCTATGTATAATGGTCGATGAGTTGGCAGGGTGGGCAGGTGGTGCGTCACTCGTTTGGTGAACTAGATTTGTTCATGTCGAAGTTTCCCCATTCTCTTAATTACTCAACTCACTGTCCAAAAAAGCTTTCACTCACACTTGGAAAATGGCGCCTTCTTCAGTTATCCCCGCCAATTACTTCCCCATCTGAGGTCACCAGTATTCTATTATGAACAGCTGCCAACATGTGAATCAGCTGAAGATGACATACTGCATTCACTGACTTGTAAACGCGATGTTGAGATCGTCATTGAGCAGCCCGCAGTTAGATCCTTTCGTGACAACTGCCTGCCTATATTCAAATAATACTTTGTCGTTGTCTTAGCGTCTTCGGCATATAAGCTCTAGTTGACCAGACAAAACACGTCATATAACTCTATTCTACGGTATTTATGGTCTTGGTACCAGACATCAGAAAGACCTTCCTGTCTTACCCAATAACCCGACAGGTTTAAATAAAGGAGGAAAGGCGTTGCTCATACAGATCTTCAATGTTTCCTGACAAAAACATTTTCTCTTAATAAAGTTGGCGACAAACTTCACCAGCTGGGACCTTTATCGCTGCTGCGGTAATGCTCAGTACCATAGATCCCCGCCACGCAATCACCAAGCCTTTAAACCAATCAATGTGTCATCGCAAAACATGATGATGAGCTTGTAAGGGAGACGACCGATCCCACTCACTCCTCATCTCTTTTTTAAAAACTTACCAACGCTTTGCAATGCCACCATGTCTTGAGAGTCATTGGCTACTGCAGCCAATAGATTATGCCATCTTTTTACAGTCTTCCTGCTTCTTGACATGTATAATAACGTTGTAGAGTACCTGCTTAGCGTTATGGCACCGGTAACTAGTCATCAGTGACGTGCCTGCAGGTGCAACTACTTGGCTTAGCTAAACGTCGCATGCTATTATTTGCAATTGTAAGTTTTTGCTCAAAGACATTGCATTTTTACATTACCAAACAGTACATCAACACAGGCCATGTCAATGCATACTGGGCAAATAAATGGCTATGTCTTTTCCATCTGAGGTCTTTTTCCAGTCCATTCTGTACATTTCGGGCTATCTCTTGTCTGAAGAGAATGCTTTTATGAGAACCGATTCAAGAAAAAAGACTGCCGTCGGAAGATGATAGTTCTTATTTAATACCAGTACAGACCCAGTTACGGCGGACTGAAGAGTCTTCTAGGGAGGTACCTTGGGGTTTGGCTGTTGTCATGGTTGGCTGTCGTCGACACCATAAACCGCAACTCCATTAAGTGGATGAAGTGTTTAAAACAGCAAATACGCGGGCATTAAATGACCTAAAAAATCTCCTTTGAAAAGTTTGTAAGACTATTTGTGCAAAAGATCGATTTAATGCTGTCCTTGTAATTTGATTTATTATGCAGTAGAGACACATACCTCCATGGTTATGTGAGTATTATTTTTAAACATTACGGTGTGCGAATGTCACAAAAGACAAAATAAAGTTAAATCTAAATTTGTTCATTTAGTGATCCTCCCTTGAACCTCTGCACCAAAACATGTGTCGGGTATCAGTATGAATGATGCAGGATCGTGTCATCCATATCTACATGTAAGATTAACTTTGACATTTGCCAGCATTACCTCCGAAACCCATAGCTGGATACAACAAATCACCACGTCTAACCGCCCATATATGCCAGAGAACGTAGGCTCACAAACACACGACTTAAACAAACCATGTTGCTCCTCTAATGCTGCGACCTCTCACGATTATTTATACGACGATATTATTTTAGTAAATGCTGGTGTGCAATGCGCCTTTAACAATAACTGAATACACAAGAATTTATGACCATTTATTTGGCTTGTCACCTTGTTCTTTTGTGAAAGCTTGCTAATAATGTAGGGAAAAAGGCAGCAAAACAGTGTGGCTAAAATGGCTTCATTAGAGCAAGACTTTTCGTTTAATTACCCGTGTGTAAAGTCTTGTGGCTCATTTATTTAAATCCGAGTCTTTGTCGCTGCTGCAGTGGGTTAGAGATCATGGCTCCCAGCGTGGGAATGCTGAGGTGGTCCAACGAAGTCGACACATTTGTTAGAGTTTAGACAGATTGGTTGGTACTAATACGCCACCCCTATAATACTCTTTCTACGCTGAACAACAGTTGCCATGTTAGCAAATTTTCACAAATAATCAGTTTGGTTGCTACAATACAAATGCATTTTACGGTGGCAAAATGCTCTTTAGAACTTGAAATCCGTACTTCATCCGGTGCTACCAACAGGACTGACACCTGCGATCCTTGTTTTAATTACTCCTGATTCCAGGCCGTAAAGTTCTAAAGAGATGATAGTTTTCATTTGGACCTTGAGGCTGTGTGGGTTATTGCAACACCAACATTTTAATAAGTCCTAAAGTGAGGCAGAGATAAAATCTGTCATGATAGAGCAATGTGGTCAACTTGTACAGAATAAAAAGAGAAGTTTAGCAATCTAAAAAACTCAAGAATTGGTGAAATTAAAGATTCGACATTAGCTTCAACTGGAACTCAGGTGATCCGAGTTTGAGCAATTTTGAGACAACATTTTGCGAGTTTTACGAAACACCATCTTTAACATAATTCAAAAATATTACCCTGACTCCGGTGACTTATCTCATGAGGTCAGGTATGCCAACTTGCAAATGTCTGTGACCCTCAAAAGTTTTACAATTACAAAAACATAACTTATGTTAGATGGCCGAGTGTCGAAACAATTAGTAAATTCCTCTCTTGTTCTGAGCTGTACATTATCAAGCACAAGCCGTGCATGCTTGCCAAAAGATTACGCAGAGCGTTAAGCTTATTTTTAAGGAATTATGCGTTTTTACTGATAATACCCTCCTTGATGGACGGTTCTGGGCAATTTCAGATGCATTTCAACTACCCACGTTTGTGCGCCTTTAGCGTGCGGCGGGCTATCGATCATCAATTCAAACTGTGCCATGTACGTGTACCTTGGCTGAAGCCAGTCGCAACTTCTTTCGAAGCCTACAACTAAAGCATGGAGTTTATTGGGCACAGTGCGACTAGCTGTTACTTAAGTTCCACCCGGCGCCATCAGATACCGGCTAAATTGCCCGTTGTGGCAACACTGCCACCGCTAAAACCCACTTTACCCGACGCCTGTCCCACGCCATATCCACACCGCAGATCCCTCACCACTCTTGCTTACAGACCAGCAAACTACTATAGCGCCTCGAAATTGTCACCTGTTTATCCTTTATCGTCATCTCAGGTTGACACAAGAGCTGCAGACACACAACTGAGCGAACTTTGTGGAATTCGTGTGCCATCCGTGTATTCTGCGGCTAGGAACGCCCTTTACACGCGCTACACTCCAAGAAATTGGTTTGACAGCTACAACCGGTTACTTCAGGCCAATGACAGAACCCAGAAGGACTCAGAATGTCTCGTTCATGACTCCTTACGGCTTGAGGAAGAGCTGGCTGATAGAGCCAAGTCCAACCAACAGGATTCAACAAGACGCCTAGGCGATAAGATATGTGATACCGCTTTCTGGAAGAGTGAACTGGATACTGAGATATCGGAAATGGTTCAGGAAAACAATGACCTACTTCGGTCGCGTCGGGTAACTGAAAAATTATTGGCTGAAACAGAAAACCAGCTCCACATCACACAAGAGTGTCTTTACAACAGAGAAAGGCGTCAGGGTTTGGATTTAGTTCATGACGATGTGGAGAAAAAACTAATCGAGGTATGATTTCAGGATTCACCGACTGGTTTAAATGGCATACCAAATCGTATTTATTTGCTGTAGGAGTTAAGAAAACCTATTTTCTCACAGAGTGCTATGTATTTGTGTTCTCAAGTCGGATGTGTTCGACTAACATTTATTGTTGAGTCCACTCATTCGAGGAGACGCAAACACATTTGAATAGACGAGTTTCAGTGCTTCAAGTTGGTAAATAAATTTCTAGGCTCTTGATAAGCTCAAATGGTAAAAGCAGACGAAATATCTTATTCAGAATTCTCCTCATGACCGGTAATTTTCTACCTTAAGGAAGCTAACACGGTGCGTTCAATTCAAGACTGTCTCCGAAAGTTAATAGACGATGCCAACCGACAGGAACAGTGAGTTGCATTTTCTTCCTTGCACAAGTTTATCCAAAATTATGTTGAAAGTAACTGAGGGGCTACTTTTTAGTTCATTTCAAGCAATTGCCAAGGTTCTTTGAAGAAATTCAGGACAGTTGTAAACACAACAGGTCTTACATAATCAAATTCCTTGAGTCAAGGGTAGCAAATGTTCCTGAAATGTAATGCATTACTCTGGTATTTCCAAATGACTTTACTACTGCCAACCATGGGACGTCTGTGTCCACCAGTTTTCTGAGTCTGTGAAGAATTCGCCTTAGTGAAATAAATTTGATTTGATTTTTGGAGTTTGGGTTACATAGACACTCAATCGTTGTCTTCAAAGTGTATTTACTATAACGAACACACTTTAACTGACAATAGTGCGTAACTTGGCTCGCATTTAAATTTTTGCCTAGGTTAAACAAGGCGGCATTGCATGAACTTGAGATGGACAAGGCCAACAAATTTATGGCCATCCAATTGGATGAGGCTGCCCACTCAATGCGCAACAGTTCTGCCGGCATTCACATGTATGAAGGTGTAGAGTGCATTGATCAAACGTGAGTTACAAAAACTAACCTAACACTTTGTGTTATTTCTCTAACAGAGCCACTTAGTTGCCCCCAGTTGAGTGTATGACCAATGCCCCAGCTTTACATCCCCATGTTGTTGGAGATTCAGCAACCTCGAGACTATCTCATGTCAAGATTTTGACAATGTTAAGTCGCTCTATTTGCATTCATATGCCTATGCACATCATTTTGTATACAAATCGGCCGTCTCCTTACCATTGACCCATTCACCTTTCGGTGTTCTATTACTCTGAAATGCACTTAAGGCCTCCCACGCCATTTATAAGTGGGCGGATTTGATCATGTACTCGGCCTCTGGCTGCGACAGTGGGAGGTTCCCCACTTGAGACCTTGTCATGACTCAGTTTGGAGAGACAGTGACTCATTCATTTTTCCTCTTCGTGGAAGTGCGGGTAAATGGATCGGGAAAACAACGATTTACTTCGTTAACGTGCTAAACAGAGGGGTCCGATTGGTTCCGATCAGGGTCATGCATCTGTGCAACAGTAAACTGTTGAATACTTGATTCCCAAATGTCAGGTATGCCACAAACGATCTACCCCCTCCATGAAATCGATAAATTTATTCACTAGTTATCCGAAAAGGTGAAGTCGTTTGAACGGGGATCTTTAGTCACTGCCTTCCAAAATCGCACGACTCACTTTGATCAATCACGCCTCATAGCCCAGGTGATAAATTATGTCAGAACTCTGTGTTTGTCTTGATTTCCATTTTTATGGGTATTCTCTGCAACTTGTTGACTTAGTCAGTCGGTGCCGGAAACGTGGAACAAGCAGGTTGCCGACATAATCCAGCGCAGTCAGTCAGAGCGCGCGGCCAGTCGGATGCTGCGTGAACGCATCGCCAAGGGCATTGCACACGCTAGCAAGGCGCTTGCCGACATTTGGGAAGCCGTCAACGCCTCCCTCGCCCAGCGCATCCGCGAGGTCACTGACGTGCGCAATCAGCTGCAGGCATCACTTGGCAAGGCAGGTCGCAAAATAAACTTACCTGTTCTCTTAAACTGATGTCAATGCTGCCGTTTGAGGCGTCACTGATTGGAGCGCCAGGAGATGAGAACCTAGGAAGGAACAACGTGGACCGTTGGTCGTAAAAAATTGAGCCGTAGTTGTTAGCAAAAAAATCCAAACCTGAAATCACGTGATCTACGTCGTGCTTTCTATCAAATGTCAAGTTTACAAGGAATCTACTAAGATAAAATTCTGGTTCTTGCAAATCTGTGGGTGACTTGAGTAACGTTTGCAGAAGTTGTCCATTGTTGAACCTCATAATTAAGGCATATACGGCGAAGGTTGAGAGACCTCACAGGTTATACAAGCTAATTAACTATGAAGCTACTTTGCTCTTTCCTTCCATGGCATAGTCCAAGATTTCAACTTGTTCACTTTCAGGATAAGTAGCGCGATTTGTGTGAATGCTTATAAGTGTAGCGAATTACGCGTGCCAGCTAATTTGGCATGCATCAGCCATGAATACGTATGACCTTGCTACAGATTCCAGTGAGAAATTTACACCGTCATCGAAAAGAACGTTTTTTTTGTGAACCACCGCAAGTTTCATTTACCACACAAAATATCAGTATAGCACACTTTATGTTGCACACATGCCATCTCACGACAGTGCTTTGTATGCCTTTGTACTATCTCAGACTCTGCAGGCAATCGCGGAGACAGAAAAGGAAATCGAGGACCTAAAGAAGGCCATAAAGGATAAAGAAGATTACCTTAGAACGGCGACCAGCCGACTGAACACTCGTCTTAGACGGCCTGGGATGGAGAACTGTCGCGACCCCGCAATGGTTCAGTAAGCGACAGTTTAAATGCAATATTAGTAAATTTACACTAGCGGTGCCTCTCCCCTTATCAGTACAATTTTGTGCGACTGATCAAAAATTATCACCCAAGTGCATATAAACCAGAGAGCCTACCGCTAACGGAGCACCTCACTCCATTTGTTAAGCAGTGCTGTGCTTTTGGCCGTCACGAATTCAACTTTTTCCGACTAACTCCTCAAGGTAAAATCCCAGGCATTCCGATTTGAGTGGCTTGAATTGTGGAAAGGAAACAGTCAACTGGGTGTCATCTGTACACTGAAACTCCTCGTGTTGCAAATCATAAGCCAGTTAAATACGTGGAAAACAGGGCCCTGCTGGCATTTTAAATTTCGTTAATAAAATATGGTGCGCAACATCTTTGTATAAACAGCAAAACTTAACTGTTTTGGGGTTGCATTAGTATGCCTCGGTCATGTTTTTCACATTTTTTCGTAGAAAAAACAGCACACTTCCTCAATTTACACCTGATCGACGCTGTACCGAAAAATTTAGAATTAACTAAAAGATGGCTTCTTATGGGTGCACATTGGAACAGTTAATCAGAGCATGTTGCATCGTCAACTAAATTTGAATTATCGCATGCTCAACATGAGTTTTTTTCGGGATAATCTTTTGCTCTCAGCCTGTGATGGATTATGCAAGCTCTTGATCGACTTTGTTAAAATATGAAATAACATGGCCTACCTAAGAAGAAGACAAGGCCAGATTTGATCAATAGTTGTCATCCAGTGGGGAATACAGGAATGCAGTTCTGTGAAATTCGAATGGTTACTTGTGTGCGAACATAATGCTAGCATAACAGTTACAAGCAGTAAATAAGAGTCAGAATCAAATATAAGAATTTGAAATATGCAATGCCAATTGGTCTGTGATCGTGCACAATTTTGGAGAATTTATTTCCGAAGTAATTACCTAATGGGCTTCAGAATCGCACAAGACACGACTTTTGTTTTAATAGTTTATAGAATTGGCAACTGAAGTAGGCTATTTAATCCTATTCCGCAGTTTATAGCTGCCTATCTAGCTTTTTGTCATTGTTTTGCCATCCAAGTCCCAATTCATATTTTTTAGCCTTATTTGTGAAGTCCAGCAACTGAAAGATGCCATCAAGACCCTATATGACCAGATGCACCTGGCCGAGAATGTGTTACAAGAACTTCTGAGACTGAGAACAGAAAAGGAGGGTGAGTTGGCCTGCAAAAACAACAGCCTCTTCATTGACCGAGAGAAATGCCTGGCTCTGCGTATGCAGTGGCCCGGTGGCCCCACAGCAGGTGCAGCCAATGCGATTCCCTGCCCTGGTAACACAGTCTCATCGGTCCGTGCTTGCAACTGCATATAACTCGCAGCCGAGGCAGTGATGGTAGTACATTGTAAAAGGACAAGCCACCGCAATAGAACAGCACGCCGTTGAACAAGATAATACACTACTATTTAATATTTCTAAAACCAGATTGCAACGTTGTTGTGAGTATCATTCAGACTGCAAATAAAAACTGTCATGACCGATTATAAAGTATCGGGATAACGAAACAGATATTTAATCTTTTAAAGTGAGCTTAATTCTAAGCTGGAAATATAGCAATTCACTACCTCACTCGTCTGGCTTCTTATGTCAAAATGCACCTATGGCCTTCAACGAGATTGCGCTTACTTGAGTAACAAAAGCAGCAAAAGTAGCAATTTAGAGCCAACTCAGATCATAATGTAGAATGACTGTATACGGCCATTCGTATTCGAACTGCCGATTTATGTATTTAGTATTACTAATAATAACGCCGAAAAATTGATATATGATCTTTTATTACTGCGACATTTAAAAACGTTCAGAAGTTGTTTTAAAATTGCGATTTAGTAAGTAACCAGAACTTTGTGTTGAAAATTGATGCCCCATTTAATCTAATTCACCGACGCCATTAACAATGAAATAATTAGTGTCATTTTATTGAGGAATAATTCTTTAACCACAGACTTAAACTGTGTGAAACAGATGTTAAATTTATTAATTACAGAAAATAAGTTGAAAGTTCTTGGAAATTCAACCCGAGGGTGGGGTTTAGTTCGTCAATCGTGTTACGTAAATTAAAAAAATTCTCTGGATACAATAAATTAATACAAAATAAAAACCCCTGGTAAACAGGTGAAAAAGTCAACTTAGCCGAAACACAAGTGAATATTCCTTGGGTTTGAGGTTTATTCCAATATAGTTCAAAATAGAGTCTGATCATTTACTTTCGTAGTACCGGAAAATTATTTTTTTTCAGCGAAAATCGATATTATAACTGACACGATGTGTGAAACGAGGAACATCGTGCAATTTACTGCACCATTGATATTTAGAAAATAAAGTAACTATATTTAGCCCAAAATTCAAGTTTTAATAGGCCAAAAAATAATATAAATGACAATACATTGCAACTGTGTCGTAAAGGTGGTAAAAATCGAAAAATTCAGACCAAGTACAGCAACAATATTGGTAAATTTATACAGTGCGAGACAATGCATGGTTTTAGAAATATGAGTAAAGCAAAATCACTTAGTAATTTACACATTTTCAATTTAGCAAAAACTTAAATGCAAAAGGTAATGATCGCATAGTGTTAAAAATAAGTTTATTTTAATTTTTTAGTCAATAAGTACCACACACCTACAAAAAAATATAAGCTGGATTGTGAACTATTTTTATTAATGTTATTTTCAATAAAAAATTAGAAATTGGATCTTCGATTGACAACCATGCACCTGTAGTAAGGTTAATTTTAAGATTGACTATATGGTTTTAAGGATCTATGATTCATAGATAGCTAACATGACTTAAAATAAAAATATTTTTCTTGAAATGTTTGACTAAGTTCAGCATTGCGTTTATTTTTATAAGGATATTCTAGCAAGGTTGTTTTTATGAACGATGACGGGGAAAAATCACCCTAAAAAGTTTTTTTTTGTTTTTAATGGTTACTAATTGAATTATTTTATTTAGAAACTGATTTTAATATAAAGTGTACTGCATTTAATGATCCAACCGCTATTTAACATGAAAAATGCAAGGATAGGTTTGATTTAAGCAAATTTTGCAAAATAATGAAGATCATTCTGCTGGACTAAATTGGAGAGTAACGATTGGCTAATTGGTTGCCGTGTCATCACTTCAAATAGACTTTTGACACGTCAACAGACTTTGGATAGTATTATCGCGAAATGTATCAGAAAAAGACAGGAAAAGAAGGCTCCAAGAGCCAGAAGAAGATTCATGAAGCTAATATATCTACTCTTAATTTTTACAGAAACATTATTGCTGGTTCCACTGTAAGTTTTGTTTGTGCCGATTCATGTAAATGGAGGTGTCATCTGTAGTCTCGGTCTTGGGGTTAAAAAAATTAAGTATGCCATTCGCTGTGCTGTTTATTGTTGTTTCCATCTGTTTGACATAGTATTGCGTTTTGATTTTAAACTTAAAAATGAGGGCTATGCTTTGTGCTTAAGTGCGGTCATCATTGCTCGGCTCTCTGATGATGCAATTCTGAGCTTCTGGTAATGCTAATCCCGCCCTTAGATAACGCATATTTTTATTTCGAGCGACGGAATCAACCCCTAGCTTCTGTATTGATGTGTGCATTGTCGATAAATTCGTCGCCATTTTTTAATTCTTTTAAATCACCTCTTTGCGCTGTCAACGTTGATTACTCTTGAACCCCAATGCCTCCATGAGCGTTTACTTCTGCCATTCTTTTTTGGAATTCAAAATAATGGTAACTCGCATTTGGTGTTTCAGATCACATATTTCCTAATCACATATGGTCTTTTTTGGGATCGTTTTACTACACGCTACATTCTGCTTACCTCGATTTGCTTTATCGCGAACGTTTTTGCCTACAAGTTCATGTCTTCTATGTCTACACCGCGTTACGAAAAAGATGACCGTGGAAATACCCAATTAATTGATGCCGGCCTGGATCTGAACTTAGGACCTGGAGGACTCGCTGAGTAAGTCATTTGTGCTTTATGGTTTAATTCATTTACAGTGTTTTTAGTTGGTATTGTAATAAGAGTGTACTGAGAACTCTAAGTTGTCGTGATGCCTTTGTGTTACGATTCTTAACGTTGTTAAACATATCCCTGTGTAATGTCATTTTTTTAGACACGCAAAAGATCTCATTTTGGCCTGTTGTCTTGTTCAAAGCTTGAGTCTCATTCACAATGGATTTTGGCTCCTATTACTTTTTGTAAGTTTCTTACATTTTTTTAATTTTGTACCGACCGTTATCCGCTGTTGACAACTGTACTCGCTTTTTGTCCTGAGTCACTCTACATATTTAAGGCCTCTTGTCAGCTGTGACGTTAGTCCTCTACGTGTCCTTTATTAGCATTTGTCCACATTTCCATGACATGTGAGCTGACAATTTTTTTCCCAATTTTCTCGTTTTTGACGTCGAAAATAACCTTGAGTTGTGTGATTTGTGAAATCCCAAAGATAGTTTTCTTATCATGAAATCCAGCATTGCTTTAAACCATAATTGCACTTCGTGGCAACTGCATTGTCTTTTTAGATACCCGGTCGCATTTTCTACCTTTTCTGGGTGCACATTCTTGCTCCATGGATTTTTGATCCCAACCAGTCTCCACAGGTAAGCGAGAAAAAGCAGAAAAAGCAAGAGCGTCGGATGAAGCGAATGCAAAATGCCGGCCGATAACTACTTGGTTCTCTGTTTTCTTTGCTAATCTTTATCGAATTTAGTGTGTGCTTGTGTGTAATTATCTCCACATTGTATATTTGAGCTCCACACTGCCCCCGGTTTATTGCCCGTTGCCAGAAAGTAAAAACATAGAATATTTCTGGACACGAAGATTTCATAAAACGCTTTGGAGAATGTTTGTATTTATTAATTCAGGGCATCCTCGTTTTTCTACGTTTGCATTTCCGGTTACACTCGGTCTTCTTATAAGGTTGCCAGCCTATGTTTCAGTGATTTGCAGGCGTGCGTTTAATGCCTCCCCCTTACATTTTGTGACTCGAAAATTGTATTCATTCCGTTGCCGAAAACAAAATAGTTGCGGTGCGCGTCCGGGCCCAAGTTTTCTTTCATTTATGTGGCCGACTCTGGCACTAATGCTTCCTTTCGCACCTCTCGTTAAGCGTGTATCAGGGTCTCTGCGTTCCATGTCAGTTGATTAGTGCCTGTGTTGAAAGTGGGTTAATGCGTATTAAGCAGGGGATCGCAGGAATCGGACCTAGTTTAAAACCAATTGTCAATCTCGATGTAATATTGCGTTGGTACCACGTGGGTTTAAACCCTTCTGTCAGAAGTCTTGCAGCCTCGTGCTCTAGATGATCGTGTCGTCACATAAAACGATCCCGGAACATCTCGATGATGTCTCATCCAACTTCTCTAGACTGTTGACCTGTCCCCTTTCACTCTCTCTTGACAATCGCTGCTTTTGCAGATGATGCAGAAAGGCCAAAAATGAATTGCTTCAAAGAACGATTTCAGGATTATACCTTAACACGTCATGCATTATCTACCGTATTTGTACGAGCTTTGTAAACAGTGCTTTTCCTACACAGCCTCATACATCACTGTTCCCATTAAACAAATGCGCCTTCGCCGTCTTCTGTTTTACTCATCCTCCAGAAGTGCTTAAAGTCTCTAAGTGTCGAAGCACATTAAGAATAGTTTCTGTATCTAGTCGTCCCAAGCTTCAGATTAGAATTACGAATCGCACCCTCCCCTGATCGAATCAATTTGCCGATAGTTGTTCCATTTTTAAATCTCGTCTAAAAGCTATTTTTTTCTCTTGGTTACTTGAGTTTCTGTTGGCGAGCCTCACGATGAAGATTTTAAAAGGTTCGGGTGGCCAGGAAGTGTCGTTTCAACGCTGTATCAGAGATCGAGCCTTCCAATTACAAAATAAGGGCAGAACACAGCCACAAGCATTTATTTCATTGGTAAATGACAATATCAAGCTGTACTCAACCTTGCGTTATCCCCAGAACACATTAACTTGTACATGCAAGGGGGCTCACTTTTCAAAATTCTATGTGATGGTCCTTTTATTCATTCAGCTAATAGTAATGGAACTGATTACGCCAAGGGGAAATAAATTATGTAAAAACCAATAGGATTACGCGATTGGTAATCAGAGTCTTGCGAATTTATCCCAAGGCACTTTAAAACAATCTAAGCTCACCGCAGTATTGGTAGCTTTCTGTAAGAATGACTCCTTACGACTTTGAATGACATTGAGATTTGGCTGTGGGGCGACAAGTCAGCATTCCACGCCAAGTAGAGAAATGCTGGTTTACCCACGTATCAATTGCAATATATATATTCTTTGAGATTTGTCTAATTGTTTTAGTAATTTTTTGTGGGATTTTGCTGATCGACTCAAGACTCGTTTGGGCTCCTTGCTCTACTCTTGGCCCATTCTCACAAATGAAATAAAACTGCGAATCCAGTCAATTCGATTACATACCCATTCACTGAATCAACACATGTTTGGATGTCATAAAGTTAAATTATCGCTGCAATTATGTTGAACATGTCTGCGATCTAAGGCAACACAATATTGAAATGCATGGCATGATGACGTCAACTTAAGTCAAAAGCTAAAAAACACTTATGTTGGTGGAACCGTGATGAGGCTCGCTGGGCCCTTGCCAAGCGACGCTTTTCCACCGTTTATCAGGATATCCTTAGCCACCTGGAATCCCACGTTCTCCATTCGGATGCCAAAGCTCTCCAACTGACCTTTAAACACTGAGACGAGATCGTTGTAGGCCTAAATGAGCAAATAAGATGGGTTAATTGAAGTCTCATCCACGAATGCTAACTGGGGAAACTGGCGATGATGTTCCGTCGACTCAATCGTGCCAGTAAAATCACACTCCAGGCGTTCAATCAGAGACTAAGGTGGGACGGGCTCCTCTTATAAAAGGTGGAAATTTTTTCCCATCCGGAGTTCCAGGATGTTGAAGTATACAACGTGAAAGGTTGCATTATCGTCTTCCATTAATTTGCTCAAATTCTGTGGCATTAGAAAATAGGTTGAACAAATGAAAAAAATAATTGTTCGACCACTGTGTTATTGCCAAATACACATCACTCTGTGTGCTCAGTTGTCGTAGTCTCCCGTCAAACAGGCTCTTATGCCAATCCAAATTAATTAAACATTGAACATTTATAGGACTAACTTACTTTGCAAACTCTAGCAAGTTCATAATTGAGGTCCTTGATCTGCGCGTTTTTGGAAGCCAGATTTTCCTAAATATAATGCATATTATCTGACACAGTTATACAAGGTATTTGAATAAAACGGTTTAGGAGAAGTGGCCTAGTCGATGATCCAATCGTAAGGCTACCTTGACGATATTCCACCAATCAGCATCTGCGGTGACTGATTGTATAGATCTTAGGCCCAAATAATTTGTGTGCCTTGCAAACTAATCGTGTGAACCCGGCTTTCAAAGCAGCAATCAGCCTTACTTCAAAAGTCCTCTTCGCTTCATCAGTCGGGGCGCCGTCCTCGCCCAAGCGGGGAGTGAACTGTCCTTGCACGTCCAGCTTTTCGCCGAGCCTAGTGATCCGGTGCTCCAGAATGGCGTTCTTAAGACCGCACTTTTGTTTGACCTCCTGGACGGCAACCACAAATCTCTCGTAGAGCTCGTCGCGTTCGTTCTCAGCCTAAAGACAACAAATTGGTTCGGAGTGGCGGGGCTCTGGCAGCATCTTGACAGCCAACTAGTCGTTTAGCAGCTCTTAAATTCAACAATATGACAGTAGTAAAGGAAGGACTACAAAGGCGCTACATTTCTCACTTCTTAAATTATCGTTAATTCCGCATCCTTTCCAATATTAATTATTAAAAGTCCATTCTTTAAAACCATTTTGGAAGTGCGGAAAAAGGTTAGTTACGACGTTTGAAGGCCAATCATAAAACTGCTTAAGCTTACTGATTAAAGGCGTTAGTAGTTCATTTGATTCTTCAGGTTCAGCAAGTGGATAAATAATTAAATAAGAAGCGATTATCTTAAACACATGCATTATTTGAAGTAATTAATACGCAAGCGTACGTCAGCGGCGGACACCGCTTACATCCTGTTAGGAATTTTCGACCAATAACAAACTGATTATCTGTCAAACAGAGCCTTTCCTTGCTTTTATCCAGTTCATGCTATAATCGAGATCATCGAAAAGATTAGAGTTGAGAGTGGCAAGACGAAAATCACATCTGCAAATATGGCAGCGTTGCGTGGTAGGTTGAGCAGTGTGACATTTTAATGCGTAAATTTAACGCTCAATTCGCCAAAGAAAGGCGACTTTGAGATTTGATTAAATGTACGAGATGCTAAGTTAGGTGGACGTTTCTCCATCGCAAGTGAACTTCCACGTCGTTTGGTCAAGCACTAGCAGCGTGCTACTCGAACGAGGGGCGACGGAGTGAAATAGACAAATCACGTGATGCTACAAACAACGACAACCTTCGGGCTGCCTTTGAAGACAGACTGAAATATTTGCGTTGCGTCCTTCAGACTTACATGCTGCAGCCGTTGAAGTAGCACTTCATTGTCGAGCTTGGCGTCTGAGAGGTTTTTTCTCAACTGCTTCACTTCTGTTTTCGCGTTCTACAAAGAAAAAAACATTAAATGCTGCATGTATTTGTCTTTTTTTATTTAAGGACCTAAAAATCGAGTAGTGAAATTTCTTCTGGAGAAGTTATCGATAGCTTTTTTCTAAACGTAAAGGCATTCAGCAAAATATTGTACGTGATTAGAAAGCAAATACTTTACTCTGAAGTAACTTTGTCATTGGTCTCTTTGAAAATTCCGCTGCCTTCTACTTATAGCTCAAATAATGACATGCCAAGTTCACAAATTTCGTGGGAAATTCGTGCGGCCGTCGGAGAAACACAGAAACGGGTTCATTAACTTTACAAGCTGCACTATCTACTTCGACGACGCCATACGTTCCAACCGTTCGACTGACCTCAACAGAGACCGTCAGAAAGCGCCTTTCTATAAAAGCGGACGTGGAACAGCGCAGTAGTAGATCGAATCTGAAGGCCCTTTATTGTCGTCCGGAGGTAATGGACCCGCTGGGATCAGATGCCGCAAAAATTGCCCGCACGCCAAAGTTGCTGCGGCTTGGCTTGTGCTGCACAAACTGAATGCTTGTGTCCTATTATCACTTTCTACGCGGGTGGTGTCATTACTTAGATTCTGAGCTAAATAGTGAGATGGTGGGTAGGGATGCGTGGGTAGAGCCTTCAATAAGACGGAACCCTCATTCTTGCAAGAAGGGTATTTGGGTATGATGGGACAGTGAAGTCCTCATCTACTCGCGCGGAATCAAACTTTCAAACAGCATCTTTAGGCTGGTCAACTACGTAGCTCGAATTTGGATGTCTAACAAAAGCAGTCAGCACTGCTACTGCACAAAAAGACAACATATGTAGGTCAACCCAGAAATCAGCTAGGAAATTTTGATATATCCATTACAAAATCAGGATCTCGCCCCATCACAGTGCTATCTGTTCGGCTCGCTTTGGAGTCAGCTGCACGGCATGACATTTAAAGGTTTCAAGATTTGGTTTAAAAATGACTAAGAGAGCACACTAGCGAACCCTGTCGAAATTTTATCCACAAACTAGGGAAACAGTGAATAAAATTTGCGAAGCTGACGAGAATAAATACTTGATTAATTTATACCTAGTATTTTAAGTTGGATTGTTAACCTAGTAAATAAGGATTTTGGCCCTTTACCTTAAGCGCCTTTACATCTCTTGAGTAGTTTTCCATCTTCCGTCTTAATTCAGTGCACTCTCGTTGGGATTTTGAGAGGTCTGCGTCAAGGTTTTTATTCTTCGCAATTAATTCAACGTTTTCTTTGTTAATATGGGACTCCTTTTTTTGCAATTCCTCAATCGCCTTCTAAACATCAAAGAAATTTTATTCTAAATTGCTTAAAGCTATTTTAACCAAAAAGCTACATTTTGACAAACCTTTAGATCATTAATTAGGTTGACATTATTCACAGTGACATCGTGGTAATAATTTTTAATTTCCATGAAAGCCTTTTCATGGTTTTGAATGAGTACAGAGATTTGCTTATTTTTCCTCTCTTCTGTAGTTTGCAACTCGGTCCGTCGCTGCAGATCCATTCTTTCATACAATTGTTGCATCTTTTCTTCGTGAACTCGGCGTTCCTCGTCTGACTGTCTTTCAAAATCTCGTCGCAATTCGTGCATCTGAAAACATGAAAATAGGAAAACAAATTAACGGGTTTGATCTACCCTGACAACAAGGGACAAACAGGTGTGGATTTGATCGTCATCACAAAGTACTGATGGATAGGCAACCGACTTGAATCAGTCACCCTTGAGTGTTCACAACCACTTACGGAGGCTAAAAAAGTTAGTCATAATTACCAGACAGCAAATTCAAATGCTCTGACCCATGTTGAGGCCTGTCACAATACTGCGTTCCGCAATTTTAAGTAGGTCAATTTGTCTATGCTTTGTTTATAATTTTTTTCCTGGCTGACTTCTCTAGTAAATAAATCGTACATTTGTAAAGCCTTAAGTACCAAGCAATTTACCATCTTCAGACACGATGTCATTAACTAAAATAAGCACTTTACGAAAGAGGTGGTTCGGTGGAGGTCAAAAGCACAACATGGAATTCCCGGAAAGTGTTTAATTGCAGTTTTTCTTTCTGTCCTCTAAACACTGAGCAACTTTTCTCATTAACAAATTTAGAGCTATACTTCATACATAATGCCTTCGCCTTTGTTATAAATTATAACAATTTACAAGTGCTCACTCCTTTTTCATTATCCATTTGTATCTTCCTGATAAGATTTTCATGAGCACACTGTTCATTTCTCAGTGCTTCATCTACTAACCGAGAGCTTTGGGCGTTTGCTGAAGCTTCTTCGGCAGCTAAATTGACTGCCTTTACCATTTCTGCCTTCAGTTCAGCTATTTCCGAAGCATGAGCTGCTTCCAGGTACTTTGCCTTTTGGCGATAAGCCGCCAATTCCCTTTCGCGTCGTTCAGCTAACTCTTCAAGTTCCTGTTGCTTTGCTCTTAGTTCAGCTGTTTTTTCCATTAGCTGATGTTTCGATATCTCCCAAAATGTCATAACCTTATCTCGTTCTAGTTGACAGTAATTTCTGTCCTCTCGTTCACGTTCCAGCTCCTCACGAACACGACCAAGATGAGCTTCGAGCTCCTCTCTCGTCATTTCAACAACGGGAACCACATCGACTAGCTTCTTAGTTTGTTTTTTAGTTTTCTTTTCCTTAACTTTCATCTTCAGTATCTAAATAGGTAATTTATATTGTAAAGATTTTTTAAAGTTGTTCTAAAGTAAACTAAAGCCAGAATAACCATTTTCATACAGTTAGACTGTTTTATTCCAATTTAACTTTGTTTTTTAATAAAAGTTTTTGTTGAGGTACACAAAGATTTTACGAATCAGACCCGAATCGAGAGAAATATAAACATAAGAATTTATCGAGTAAAAAACTTAATTAGATTGCGAACTCTGTTTGTGTAGGTGATGGCCATCAATTTTATTTAGCAGACATTTAAGATGACAAACAAATTATAACTCAGCTCAGACTCAAAGTCAGACTTAATTATGGCAGTTAATTCAATACTTATTGATCTTTATCCTGGTCGTAGTCGAAAATTCAGTTGAAATGTTTTTTCAAGAAGTGCTGGTTTTGAAATAATTCTAAGTAAACTGCATGAATTAAAATATGAAAAAAAAGTGTGATTTTGACCGCGGAATAAACACACATTTTTACTTTTCATTGACTTCAGAATCAATAAAAATTAAACTTGCGTATGCAAATAGTTCGAAACGCATAGTGCGAGACATTCTAGTCATTCTAGGAAACTAGATATTGTGTTCTGCAAACAGCAAAGTTAAGAAAAGTCTATGGATCCAAATGCTTTATTTATGGCATTAATTTCGGTAAAATAAATGTTTATTGGACGTTGTAGCTCATGAAACAAGAGACTTCCGGATTGAGTTTTAAGGCAAAAAAACAAAGACGATGAATCACAAACTGATATTATGTACAAAAATACTGTTGATAGTATCGAGACGTATGCAAATGGACCTAATGTTTATCAAGTGCAACCTCAGAACTGTTTAAAATGTGACTATTTAATTGAATATGTCTAAGGGAAATAATTAATCAATTCAGAAAAAGAAAATGCATCAGAAGCTTTTGACGGCTGTAATTCATTATTTGATTTTACTGAACATGGAGTGTAAAAGAATTCAGAAGAAACTAGCACTCTTAGGAAATGTTTAAGTTATCTATTCAAGTGCAGTACGATGTTATTAGTAATACCAGTTTTATGACTGGTAATTTAATACAGTTTAAACGGTTGCTTTTTACAAGAATAGCAATCGCAACAATTTAGCAACTGCATATTGCAACATTTACAGATATTTAAAATGCGCAACGTTACACCAACTGCGGCTGTGACGTGTTAAACAAAGGAAAAATTTAACGAATGCAAATCAAGAGTCTACAATCACTTTTTTCTTCTATTTAAACAATTGCACAAAAGTCTTGAATTTTTTGCATGCTATACAATACATATCTATGTAAATTCATTTTAAATATTGTTTCAGATTTTACAGCATTAAGGTCACGGATTTTTATGAACCAACTTAATGTAGTTCTTTCTCAAATTTGAATATTCACCAGAGAAAACCTTTGTGATTATAATGACATAATATCACCCCGATTTAGTGACATCAATGGAGTTTGAATGGATTTATTAAACGAGGTTTAATCCCGTCAACTGCTACTTTCATTAATGAGTTTGTATAGCAATTTAACTTGGCGTTTCATTTTGGCAATTATTTAGAGCAAAGATGCTGCGTGATATGATTTGTAGAATAATTACCAACTTAAGTATTTGTGAAAGAGGCACTTATTAATGAACATGGCAAATATAGCAAAAAAGTGGTTTCTGGATATTTTAAGTAGGTTTCATTAATGTTGGCTTTTGGAATTACAAACAGTTATATATGTTTCCGGAAGCACGTTCTTTTTTAACACTAAATTCAATTGTTGTATTATAATTCTCAACTTTCTTAAATAAATGCTTCTGTGGAGTCATTGCTGTATGGAAGTTGCGTATCTGTCCAAAGCCTACTATGAGCCTATACGTGAACTCAGATACACGTGTTGCCTTAAGTATTCTTCCATAAATTGGATTTCACAATTTTTTTAATTTTGTTAATGGTACAGAAGACAAATAAATTGCCTTACCATGCAATTGAATATATGCACATCGGTTTAGGGACAAACTTTAGACGTTGAGTAGCAAAAGCCTTCTTCTTACTATTTTTGCATAACAGAATTATGTGACCTTGCGCCAACAGAACTAATGGGCGATTTGTCGAAAATCGGCTTTGTATCCTTTAATAACCCCAGTGTTTAATTTGGGCTAGTTGCGCATTAGATAGTATGATGCCTCAAGTGCCTTCTGCGCATTTTACGTTTATGGTTTAGCTATTTCTTTGTGGAATTGTGAATTGATTTTTTGAATTTTGTGGGTTTAGGCTAATTAGGTTCTTTTAGCTGTGCTCATTTCCTTTTTTTCAAAATCAACTGTTTCTTGTTTTCGGCGCGTCGTTAATTGCTCATAATAAATCTGAACTTCTGGGTGTAAAATGTGTGGGTCACTTTAAAAGTCTAATTTTTGCTGCGGTCTGCATTGTGTTAGTATTCCAAATTTGTCAATGACGATGTCTGTAGGTAGGTTATTATCAGATAGTTGAGGCTTTTTTGTTAGTTTGCATTCATGGGTACTTTTGACTTCCCCGAGTTTAGCATACAATCATTGTTTGCAAGTGTCCTTCTAGGGCGATAGAATTGGTCAAAACCATTAATTTTTTTAGATATATCATCTGTAGAATTTGGCCAAAATTTCAAATTAATGAGTGATTTTAATGTTACTAACAGGAGCGAAATTTGTTATGCTGCATGATGGCAAGGGAAAATCGTTATCCTCGATTGCTTATTGCTGTTATGTTTGCAAGGGTATTTTACATTTTTATCGTAACTTCCACTCGTCAAAACCTATCCTATATTTGCTACTTGGCATTATTGTGATCATGGGCCTCTAATTATTTTTGAGCTGTTTTATTTAGTTGACATTATCCCTAACTTTACTTTGCCTTTTATAAACGGGCGATGATTGTCAAACCAAATATTACTATGTTTATGACTCTATCGTTTAATTATCACTTGAAAGCGGGATGGCCGCATACAAACCGTGTTAGAGTTCTACATCGATTCGAGCATTATGTTGTTGTTGGTGGAATCGGATCGGGCTCAAGTACCACAAGCTGCTTTTTCTTGAACAAATTACTCGTTCCATCAAAGTTGGTTACCTATTTTTCTAGTCGACGATTGCAACTTAAGCGCACCAATAAATCTGATTTTAAATTTAAAAAATCCCCAGATCATTCTTAGTTAGTCCTGGCAGCCCAGACTTGTTAATCAGCCATATAACTCTGTTATACCTTTCAGTTGGGAGGCTTGTGCATGTTTTAGAGCTTACATAGGTGCCATGCAACTAGAAGGATGTAATGTTTAATTAACTTGAAAGAGTTGGTTATTTGCAAAAACCTACCGTCGTCTTGCAGTATGTAATGTAAAAAAATCCTCGCCTTATTCTCTTGTGAACAAGGCAGGGAGAATGCTTTAGTCTAGTATATGAAAAGCGAGTATGATTACTTATGCCCTGGTTTTTGGAATTCTCGTAACATGGCGGAACAGGGTTACTCAACAATGTCACAACTAATGTTTGGAATCATATGCTGACATCTGCTGGATGTGTATTTCAGCAGGCGGTTTTGTGGTATTAAATTTTATAATCAGGCCACGTAGCGAATTTGTGACACCTATAATAGTCGTAATTTACACTGAATTACGTCGGTTAAAATTACCTTCTGAGTCAATTCGTTGTTATCCAGCTGTGAGTCATTGGTTTTTCGTTTTTTGGTTTTCGTCATTTCAATGTCCTGGTTGTGCTTGCAGCTTTCAGTAGTTGACATTTGAAATACAACCAGTTGCAGTATTGTGTGATCGGAAAGTTCGCTCGTATAATTTTGTGAGGGAATAATGATTTCAAAACCGGGCAGACGCAGTAGTGAGCAACGTGATTAGGGCTTTATCTGACCTGTGATTGCTTAAACCGCAACAAAATTACGGGTTTGCCTCCAAAGACGTATTACATTCCGTGTTGTGTTTCTCTTCCATTGTAATTTGATCATTTTAGCAGATGGAACAGTCTGATCCGTGGGCAATGACCAGTGATCAGAGAGCCTACTATCTGGCACAATTTTTGCGGCTTCAACCCGATCCTAGTGGCTTCTTAAGTGGTCAAACAGCGAAGTCTTTCTTCGAACTCTCTAAACTTCCGGTCAGCGAACTATCTCTCATTTGGTTAGTTGCCTTTTTTATTCCCTCTCTACTTAAGCACTCAAAGTAGACAGTGCTTGCAATTTTTACAATTAAGGCTGTTTTTTTGGGAATGGGAATTTAGGCGAAGCAAGTAAACTTAACATTAGCATTTTTAACTTAATTCTTAAAGGTAATCAAACTTAGAAATGTAGCTTTTGAGTCTTCTACGTTGTGTGCACGTTTTAAACCATTGAACCTTCGCAATGGAATTTCCTTGACTACTTTAACCAGTCTGTCTGCGTATTGTTTAATCAAATGACGGAGGCCAAAAAACCGACCTGTAACGTTAACATGGTCCTACAAAGCGCGTTTAGGACGATGTGCAGAAACATTCTGCGTCGCATCTGCACATGCGATGTGCGCGGTCGTGGTAATGAATGGGTTCGAACAAAATCGAGAAAAACACATTCTTACCCATGTCAGGCTACTTTCCTTTAATTTTTACATCTAAATTGTGGGCTCTGTTAAATCTTCGTGAATAGGCTAATGTTTTACGAGGATAACGCTTCAAACTGTGCTATCAGCCACTCAAAACGACTTAAAATTGTTAGTTTGGCATGTAGGAATACCTTTGTTAGCCAAATGGCATCACACCTGCTAATTCCTGTGTAACGGCCGGTCGCCGTCAGATTCGTTCGTTGGCATGCAAAGTGCACTCGCGTACTGTGTGCACTCGCTGGGTGTGCGGGCATTTATGGGGGCACGTTTAGGAGCACCATATTCAAACAAGTAAACTTCACCTGGTCTAGTAACGCCTCTGCAATCTCTCGCCCTGACAACGCGAAGGTCCTTCGCTCTCAGACATCTCTGCTTCCTGGACGTTAACCGAGGTGGCTCCTTTATTTTCTTCAAAATGTAAACGTCTTTGATGGACCAACGGTTCCAGGCTAGAGTAGCGAAAAAGACGTGTCCTGCGTTTTACTTCCGCACAGTCCTACGCAAGCGCCCGTGACACCGTTTCCACCACCTTCCTTGATAGAAGTCCAATTTTGGGAAGTTTTGTCAAGCACCGGTTGCCTTCTTTTGTAATTATTTTATCCAGGAAGGCAGTATTCCATTTTAATAGAAAATTATGAGTCAATACGTGGGCCAAAGGCACTCTTTCCGATGCTAAATTTTGCCAATCTCTGTCTTCGGTTTGTGGGCTTCTGCTGCCCCGGTTATGCTGTACTTTATTGCGATGATTTTCTACGATGATTTGTGTCCATAAATGCACGCCTACTGCACATTTTCGACCATCCAAGTCGCGTAGTGAATGCCAGCTTGCCCTTATGTGGTGTGAATTATTTCATTGGCGGTAATGCCTGTGTTTGTGTGTGCGTGTAAGCACTGTAGCTCCGCAGCCGTGGTGCTGGTCACCGCAAAATCAGTGCATCGGGGCAGCCTCTTGGTCAGGTCTGGTGATGATCTCGTGAACAGCATCACACCATTTCGTTAGTGGTCTGTTTGTTTTTTTTTTGATTGAAACAACGAAGTATTTGGCAGAAGCAAACACTGACCATTCTCTGACTTTTAGGGGCTTCTCACAACCCTTTCTTGTCACTAAATCTGTGAAGGGCACTCTCGGTGCTCCATGTTGTTTTTAGGCCCATTTATCTAAGACACTTTCGTTTTGTAAATCACTCAGACTAATCTGTGCTGCGTTTCAATCTAAGGTCAGAACTAAAACCACATCGAATGTGACCAGTGATCATTCATGAAATATGTAACGCGCCTACCGAGCGGGGACCTAAATAGGGAGATGACTGTTAGCCCGTCCCTCTTAGATAGCCACACCATCATGGTTAGCTACCATGCACACGATAGAAGAATAGCTGGAAGAACCGGATGTATTCCATACTACCGCATACAAACTCAGAGGGCAAGAGCTTTGGGAGAGTTAGAGTGGGGGAAGGGATGGCCGCGAGGAGGGTTGGCGTTGCCCTCGGACTCACGGGGGTGCCTTGAGGAAGGCGAGAGTGCGGAAGGGAGAGGAGGACAAAGAACAGGCCAGACCGGCGTGCGTGGGTCGAATGGCGCGAGTCACAAATACGTAATTTATAAATTGTGGTTCTTGTGTATGTAAACGAAAAATATTCACAAGGCTAACTGCGTCGATCATTCTCCAACCGACACACTGCCCCCTATCGAAGTAATCGGATCTTAATAAATGATCATTAAGATGTACGCACAATCACTGCAGCATATGCGTTTAGTAAAGGCAAATTTTGACTTTTGAAAGATTATCCAACCTGACTTATTAAATGAAGGTAGCAGGTAGCTTAACGACCTCTTTGTTTGGCCAATGGCGTCCGTGCCATTTCTACGCTTGATCATCTCTTTGTGCGCTGGTTGAGGAATATTCAATACAAGGGAAGCTACGCTATGACATTTGTGAAATTTTTCGTTGCATCTTAAGGCCTTAAGATATGGGAAATGCTTCCAAATCTGGCCCGTTTTGACTTGGCGATTCAGCTGTAAATGAGTTTCGTCGTCCTTCATTGCGAAACTTGTCAGTTATGGAGTAAGTTATCTTGAGTGTGATAACGTCTCTTCTGCGTCCCCTAATATAACTCTAATGAAACTCCTAGCACACCTGGACAACATCTTAAAAATCTCGACCAGGTATTTATACGTTTTATTATGTTTTGCCTCTATGTGGTTTTGTTTAACCAAAGCAGAAGGATTCTTATTGCATAGCACTTTCGCTGGCCTGTTTGAAGGTTCAATTGTAGTTCATCCATGGTATTTATTTGCCAAGATTAAGTGCTTGGAAATCGCGCAAGTTTTAGGAACCAAGCGACGTGGTGTGCAAGCTAAGCGTTTAATTCTTCCCGCTTAGTACTGCTGTGTGTTCATTGGTTGCGTCAACTGTTGTGTTGCTCTCCTAGTATAATCTGTGTTGTTTCTGTTGGCAAGCTTTCTAGTTTAGCTTTGTTTAACGCCTCGTCAAAATACGTGTGGTATCCCCTCCGTCTGTGTGGGGTGTTCAGTCTGCCTGACCATCCTCTTTCTGGATGTGCTCCACTCGTCGTCTTCTTTCCAGATCCCAGTAGTGGCCTACAAGTGTAACTAATGCCCAGCCTTGTCCTCCTATTCAGTGATATTTAAGGCGGGCAAATATTGCTACACCGCTATCAGCCAACACCCTGATGTTCTGTTTTCTGACGGCTGAATTTTTTAGCAGCACTTCAATGCCTTTTCTCGGGTCTCTTTGCACAGTTTAGTCGCTTGCCTCTGGCGCTGAGATGCAATGCTGTGGCTGTTTACATTGATTCTTTCACACAGAAAGCACTCCGAGACGTTCTTTGTTTTTCTTTCGAGTTTAAGTTGCTGATGCAGTGTGGTATTTTATATTTTCATTCAATTTACCCCAGTTTGCGGTTTTTACCTTCCTGTCGGATATCTGACTGCTGGTCGGACCATCCTTAGATAAACAATTCGTGTCCGTGTAGACTTTCTAGACATGATGCCGCGTTATTATAACCAATTGCAAGTTATGCATACTTTTTGAGAGGCTTCTGCTCCTCTGATGGAAATCTTTCAATAGTTTTTGATCTGGTATTGAGTGATCTCCATAACGTTTGTGAAAACGCTTTGTACCATTTGTTTCTTAAAGATCTATTCCTCTCCACTGAAGATATGTCAGGTTATAACTGGTGAGTGCAAGTACTAGCCCCTTCCACTGACATTTGTTCGCGTTAACATAACCGAACGAGCTCTCACATGCCTTCTGCTTTAAAATTCCTCCCTTACTCTTCCATGTTAATTATGCGCAGAAATTGAGTTTGACGCATTGCATGGTTTCAGGGAGTTGTCCGACGTGGACTCTGATGGACAGCTGACTCTGAGTGAATTCTCCGTAGCTATGCATCTGGTGGTGCTTCATCGGAATGGAGTAATGCTGCCGTCCAGATTGCCCGACAGTCTGCGCGCTGTGGCCACCTCAAGCGCCCTCTCGGCCCCCCCACCCCCACCGCCCGTGGACCCCTCCTCCGCGTGAGTCGCCCATCGCGTTTAAAAGTGCCGTTTAAGGCGTCCTCGCGTGATATAATGGGCGCAGTGTGTTCTTTTTTCTATGCCAACGCCATTGTTCTGACTACTAACAATGCAAGCATAATGGGAGTGTTAGTTTCATTCAAATGTCTACCAAGCAGAACTTCCTCCTTTACTGGCTAATTGCTCGGCATGGTTATGCGGCCCCTTCTCTTTGTTATCTTCCTTCAGTAATGCGAATTTCTACTTCTGTAACTAAGGTATGCTCATGGTCAAAGCAACTATCGGACTGGGTTAATTTCTGTGCTAATTTGAGTGTCTCTGTCATGGTGCGTTTTCTGCAACTTGGAGGGGGTGCACGACTTGATCCTTGCGGTTGCTTAACCTCGTCCCTGTCAAATTTCGACCTCTACAAGTCGTCTCGGGTGTTGTAGTGCCATGCAGGGAACTGTTGCAGGTTCTTCACTACGTGTCTCTTGATTGGTTTGTCTCAAGGTCATCCCTTCCGCACACTTGCCAAGCGCTGTGTTTGCTGCCACACCAATTCCTGTTACTGCAAGAACTCGCCTGCCCCCCAAGAGGGTTGTAAATAATTATCGTCGATTATCATTTGCAGAGTGTGCAGTGGTGAATCATCGGAGAGCTCACCATCCGATCCGCAAATCGCCTTTCTCTCTCTGGATGTCTTACATCTAATTAGATGTCATGTATGCAAGTGTGCGCTCTATATCCGACACTTCACCATTTCATAGGTAGTTGATTGTGAAATAGCTAAGCGAGGTGAAACTGAAAGTACTTGGGTTTTAACTGGGACCAGCGAAAATCGGGCTCCCACACATCAGCTACTTCATGGGTAGCCAAACCTAAGGTGCTGAAATGTAACATCTTCGATTTTCTCTGACGCTCACGCACTCCTATTGGTTGCAATTACTTGCCCAGGATCTCGCCGCCGGACCCGCCGGATGTCGCGGCCACGTCGGCAGTCGAGCGCCGCGCTCACCTCGGCGAGCACCGCTCCCTGGACTCGGCCTGCCAGGAGTCCGTGCGTCTCGCGCAGCCCCCACACAGACGATGGTCCGCCTCGAGCCAAAGCGATGCAGTCTCCCTCGCCGAAGGCATGACCTCCTTCGACGGTCGACTCGCACCCAATGCTCAGGTGATTGTCTCTATTAATATTAAAATTACCCCACGCCTTTGTTGTTAAATGCGTGATAGCGTGCCTTGATTGTCTATCATGCAGGAATCAGTGAGTCATCTCGCTCTCTCTTTGACCTAGTGTTTAATTTTGCTAATCTTTTCTCTGTTGTTATTGGCCGACTATATTCATTTTAATTATTTGACTGTTAAACTACATTCTCTAATTGTGCCATGAAATGTAGATGCGATCAAAATCGCTATTCCTGGATTACCCTTAGTTAAAATGCGGTGCTTGCAACCGCAGTCCCCCTACAACAGCTTTTTGTGATTTAAAGTGTTTTTTTAACCTGTAATCATCTCGCGTAGGTTCGACATCCGATCGCGATTCGAGCCAACCCCGTGCCGGTGGGTGGTGGCGCTCAAGACGGCGCCCCTCGTCCCCCCACCCCTCCCCCCAGAGCCCGGGCGAAGACTGTGACCTCCACGTCCAGACCATCGGCTTCTGCTGTTGTAAGCGAATTGTGCTACCCCACGCTTTCACGCTATTTTGATTTACCAATTCTGCGGACTAAATTGGCCAATCAACGGAGCCTTCTACCAACTCTGAACGTCAATTAATGTCGACGGGTTAATTCCTCTGTGTGATATCTGGCACGGCTTTGTGAAATTAGGTAACCAGGACTGTTAGTGGCATTATTGCTGCACGCTATGATACTAAGTACCCAATAAGGATTGAGACAGCAGAGGAACAGACAGACAGCCGTTCATCCCAGAGCTCGACCAAGTCGTCCGTGGACTGTGTCGTGTCAAGTCATGTCGTCTGTGGCTTGGACGTGTGAAGCAGCGTGAGTGATAGATGTGCTAACATGGAGACTTCGGTGAATGTTGTCGAACACGGTGATAATCTCGGATGCTCGTTCGCACCAATGTGGTATCAGTTGCGCTTCCGCTCAGCTTGCGGCACATTTTGAAAAGGGGGCAAGGTGTCGGGAAACGAGGCGACCGGATTAACGAGTGTGAATCGACGCGATTCACAACAGCATATTGGTGTGAGTCACTACCATACCCCACTAGTTACATGTGTTACCCACTTCGAAGTTTGGTTCCCTTTGTTACTGCTAAAGCAACTCGCGCACACGCATTACCTGACAACCCCGCAGGCTTTTCACTCGGAGCGCTCTCGGCTGCGCTTCTGCAGCGCCTAGTCGTCGTTTCGCAGTGCGCAGTTCTGCGAATCATGGCCATCAGTCGTGTCTTCTGAGCTTCTTGTAATTCTTGAATTCCGCATGAACTGATTTGCTGTGTGGTACCGAGTCAAGGGTAGTTATATCTACGCGATCTCGTGATAAATAAGCTATTCTGCCTTCTTTATAATTACTCGAGTTCTTTGATATCTCGTTACGTAAACTTAAGGAACTGTCTGTTTTGGGCTCATCTTCGGAGGGCAAGTCTCTCAGACGAAATTGTGCAAGTCGACCACCTTGACACTTCTTCACTGGTGGTGGTCCACTTTACTGATGCTCACACACTACGCTTAAGCGCCGCCGCTGCTGTAGGGCCACTACCGAGTGCATTCTACCCCACGCGACGGCCTCTAGGTACACATGACAAATTAACCGTTAAATCTTGACTGATAGGCAAAAATTTAACCACGCCGAAAGTTTTTGGAGTCTAGCCTTGCAACAGCAATTACGCGGCACGAGTAACGAGGCCTGTTTGTGGCACGTAACTCATCAACTTGGCTGCGTGGTCTCCTCTCCCTGATCCGATTAGTGGTTCCAACGTTGATGGCAGTTGTCTGGAGCCCGAGACACCGCACCGCCTGCACCCACGCCTCTTAGATTGTTTTGTCACTAACTTAACGCAATATGCCAAATTGTTTGGGAAGCGGCTGTTTTACGGCCTACTTGAGTGCATTTCCATTAACCATTGGCCCGGTCAGAGGTCGTCGTATCTCCGCTCTCTTCCGTCTTCAATAACTTCAACTAAGGAGTAAGGATTATTTGGACCTCTGATGTCTGCGATAATTTCCTAAAATGAAGTACAATGTACAGCAGCACAAGTTCACACTACACATGCAGCCTTGAGTATCATTTTTGACAAAGACGATGCCAAGTTTTGCTCATGTTTCTGTCCAGCTCCGTGACGCACATTACTTTACCTAGCTGAATGTGGTGCCTCCTTGACATCTTGTTGGGAACATAATACGTATTACTTAAGTCTTCGCCTTTATGATGTGCGCACATGAATCATACGGGTTATTCACCTTGCCATGCTACTGAGGTCTGCAGTGGTAGATCTTCGATGGCTGTTTTGGAGAAGAGAGGAGTGTTGTGCGAGCACCGCCGCTTACACGTGGTGGCCGGTGGCGTTAACCTCGTGGCAGTTTATTCACCACACCCTGGCGTGCAATCCGACACGCGGTGGGCCGTGACGATGCGTGGTGCTTTGCCACCGATGTTGAAACCGCACACCCCTCCCTTCACATCCCTTGGCGACCACGTGGGATGACTCCTCACTGAAAGCACTTTCACTCTGTGCTCCAGTCCAGGTGTTGCTGTGGCCTCCGGCATGTGGGGTCTTGTACCACGCCCGAGAAGACCAGAGATGGGACAGACACCACCGTTCACTCGACAGCTCGACCGAGTCGTGTTGTGTGGGTGCGTGCGTGCGAGCGTTCACAGTAGTGCCTGCCTATTGTAGTTATTGATCGATAGCGGGGGCGAACTAATTACCGCACAAATAAATGAATAGCCAGACGTGTTCAATAGTTAGCCGGGGGAAGGTACATGCACCGGGGTGTGTGGGTACGGCTGATCCACCATGGCTGAAGTGGGTGAGGAGAGGGCATAGTGTCGCGGATTACAACAACCATATTAGTGGACATGAATCAGTGCGGTTCGCTGCAGTGTTTATGTAGCAATCTTAAGTTTTGTGACTCATTAACCGGGCGGGTTTCTCTGTCTAGTGTCCACACAAACCTCTAGTGGCTAATTTGCTCAATTCGCCTATTTTCGGCATTTCGCAAAGTCAAATGGCATGTTTTTTTTCCTTCTCGCTGACGTCTTTTGCTGAATGTCATGTCGTGTGTAGCGGTACCGCAAACATTTGTCGGTACAGTTGAGGAAATAGTTATTTTGATCACTTCTTTTTGTAGCCGAAATATCACATAGAGTCGATTGAAAGCGGTGGCTGAGGTTAACCGGCCCATTACCCGGACATATTGGTGCCAGCTGCGTACAGTCAATGTTGTACTTTTTCGTTTAAGAAAAAGCGCATACGCGCCTAGCTTGTTGATCACTCTTGTAAATCGTATTAGGATGTCAGCTAGTATGGCATTTTCACCGACCAAGATAGTGGTAGCCAGTTGGGGAAGAATTAGGAAACTTAACAAAGTAGTGTTCCCAGTGTTTCCCGTTGAGCTCTCTTTTTACATACCAAAAACCTACCTTTATACCATAAATCAGAGGCGACTACGCACTCTTCTTTTTTGGATGGGAGCACGCTATTTTACAAAAAAAGTAGTTGAGGATTTCGTATTTTTTAACTATTTTCAGCTACACCAGTCCTCTCCTCCTCAAACTCCGTAAGTACCAGTCATTCAGTTTGCGTGGTCTGCATTGTTAACTTCTCGTCCTCGTGGGTCAGACAGGTGCGTTGAAACCGCCAAATACAGGTACGTTCATGCCACCGTGGCAACTCCAAACCCGGTCTTCCAGCACTCCACGAAGCAGCGCGTCCTGTTAATGATCCCTTCTCTGTCAAATCACTGTCCTATCCAATAGTGTTGAAAAGGCTCATGATTTATTAAACGCTTCGCCTAACGGTAAATCAACTATTGCTGGGACTGTGCATTCAGCCCGTAGCTTTTTTGACCTCGCGCGTGACCTTTGCTGGTGCAATATCCTGTTTCGACAGAGTATGGTTTATCCGCGGTAATGTCACTGGCAAATCTGCATGCCAGTATTCATCTCCGTAACCTACATGTGCTTGTATAACGCCAAAAACTGTCGTGTTTAAAAGAGCTAGTGTTTAACGCGCCCCGTTGAACGCCGTTTTTCTCAATTTTCAAGGCAATTTCAGAACTCCTCATCAAAGGGAACATCTCAGTCGCAATCAGAGCTGCAGAATCACCGGATCCAGCAACTAACAGCCATGCTGCTGCCAACTCAGGCGGAGTGCGAACGCATCATGCGCGAGAACAACGAGCTCACCTCGGAATTGGTGGGCCTGCAGAAGCGCAGGATTGCCCTCGAGATTCTCTTGGAGCGACTAACACCTCTGTGATTTGATTTGATTTCGGTTTCTTCGATGGTGTAAATAAAATCCTGACAAATTTTACTTGGGCATTTAAATCCGAATTGATCCTGCTTCCATTGCCATGCTGATTTTTCGCCAAAGAGATCGTGAGCTTGTTGTCGAAGTACTTGGCGTAACTGGTATCGCGTGCACCCTTTGATTGTAGCCTCTCGATGGCCCTGGCAACATCAATTGTGGTTGTGACAGGCCCTCAAGAGGTATCCATTGCTAATCGAGCTTTATTGAGAAGCTACCCGGTGCTCCACACAAGACCAGTTAGTTCAGAAATTCCAAACCACGAGCCCTCATATGCATTATGGCACCAATTATAACTCCATTTTGTTTTCAGCGTCTAAATAACGTTGATTCAGAAAAAAAACATCAATTTATGACGTCTCATCCACAGCAAACGGAAAATCCGAATATTGTGCACTAGAGTAGTATGCGACATGCGTTGCATCCATCAACGACCCTCGTAATTCATGACAGTTTGTAGACCTTCAACGAATTCCCGTTCTGGCAATAAATTGGATAAAGCATATGCTTTGTTTACACCGAACATGCAGCCTTGCTGTCAACTATTTGACAGAATCCCTCAACTAAGGTGTCACGAATCGTAGTTAAGGTGGAATCCGCCCTACTGTGCTGTGTGCTCATGCGGTTTTTTCCGTTTAGTCAAGGGATTGAAACACCATTAGATTGGGACTTGAGTTCGATCGCCGTCCGGCTGTAACCTGATCGAGTTAACGGAAGGAGAATGTCACCGGAGCTGGCATTTGGGGTTTATACTCATCAAATGCGGCTGGCGATGTTGTCTGACAGTGCGTAGTATAAGTCAATTTGTGTTACCGTCTTCGTTGACTACTGAGCTGTGGCTTACAACATTATTGAAAGCATTAAGTGGAGGTCTCTATAATGGTTCTAGTCTTATGGACAACTCATATCATGTTCCCGTAGTTAAATATCTAATAAGTGTTAAATCCAATAAACCCACTTTTTTCAGCTTCACTGAGTGTGATTGGCATATTCCTCAGGAACCATCAGTAAGGAGGGAAGCTGCCATTTTCTTTGCCATCCTTTAACATACTTTGACAATTCGGTGAGACCGAAACATCCCCAACTGGCAACTGCTATTTCGACTTCTCACTTACATGCTTGCTCGCCTACACCCATTCCTTGTCGCAACTTTGAACACTAAGACAATGTATGGTAGCAGAACCCTAGCTCAGTGGAAAACCCAGATTTTCTAAGTTAGGCTTAGGCGTGGCACAAACCAGGGCCATTCGGCTGCAGATGCGTTCAAATAAAATGAAGTTAGACTTCTGGAATTGTTTTTGTCTAGATCAACATGTAAAACGGACATTTGTGAGTTCGAAAAACGGCTTTGGGTCTCTGTCTTCCCAAACTGGCGTTGCGTTGGCCACAACCATTCCTGCATACCAACAGTCACAGGGTCGAAGATATTTTGCGGAACCTGAAATCGACTAGTCACCAATTGATTGGATTGGCTAAGGCCACAGTGGATAACTATTTTCGGGAGCAAGTCTGACCATTGCCTTCTAGACTGAGTACACGACAGTAATGGCGCTAGGTGCTGACTTCGCCCTCTTTGTGAAATCTCCGCTTTCCGAGATCGAATGGACCGAACATGCTGTTATGGCTCCGAATCTTTCATTAGCGCAATACCGAAAAAAAGCAGTGACTCATCTTTGTGTAATGATTTGTAAAGCCCTTTTGTTCAAAATTCACGATCGTGATCTCAATTTTTTTAATGAATGGTACAAGTTATGCTCGTGAAGTCACTTAGATCATCAACATTGTTTTGGGTACTGGCTAGCGAAGATATTTCCCTCCCTATACTGTACTTTCTGTGATAGTATTTGCCAATTTGTACACACCAAGATTATAAGGATCGTAAAATCCTTCGTATTAGGTTTCGGGTAGCCATTGCTGCTAAGATTGGACTTGGGTTTAGTGGTGTGCGGTTCCCGTGATAGAGGGATTATTTTTTAGCACCACACAAGGCTTTATAGTCGGGACAATTTGCTGAGCTGCCAGACAAGAAATACATCGTCTCTTAAAGATGTGAATGGTTCCATCAAAAATTCACAATTGCAAACGATACTGCTGCTTGCGTAAGTCTTGGGAATTGTGATAATTTTGAGTTTCTGCTGAAATTGATGATGTGCCGAAGGGCGAATTCGTGGTGAAAACGTGTTCACACCTGGAATAATCTGTTGTGACCTTATGAAAACTTGCACGCGGGTTATTAAGGCCTAGAAAAGCCTATTTTGTGGCTGTAACACAGCATGAGTTCAGCAAACTGACCAGCTGTATTCGAAGCAATGGGTTTAAGTGTAGCAACCACTGCACCGGATTTTCCATTACTCTGTCGAGATATTTAATCACATTAGTGACAGCAAACTAGTAAGCTCTATGCTAATAAAGCATAATGCATTTTCCATCTTTCTATCAACTCGATTTTTTAAAGGATCGACAAATGGCGATGGAATACGAAGGGTGTAGAAAGGATGCAACGCATGTCGCGTACTGCACTAGTGCAGAGACGACATAACTTAATACGCTTTTTCTGAAAGCCGTTGAAGACCAAGTGGGGTTATTGCAAAGCAGCTAGTGCGACCTTAGCGACAGTGTTGTCAATGTGAATAATTCAGTCGAGTCTTGGAGGGTGAAGAGTGGAATAATGATTTCTTCGTTCACATTCTCTACTTGATTACGTGGTCCTTGGTCATAGAGACAGGTTTCAGGACACTAAGTTATTCGCGATATCACCTGAAGGCAAAGCCGCAATTTACAACAACAAAATTCAAGCCATGTTTTAAACATGTAAAATAGGACTTTGCGCAGTCAAGCAAGACCAACCACCTGTCAAGTAATCTGGCGATGCTGGGATTATTTACCCACTGGTGCTGTGAAGGCGTAGACCACTACATTACTACTGAAATAACGCATATAATTTATGCAGACTTAACTATAGCAAAAGTTTGGTGTTCCGTATTTGAAATCCTAACTGTGAAGAGCGGATACATTCGAAAAGCAATGGCGAATTATTCGGCGATCCTGGTATTTCAAAGCTGGCTTTCCAACAAAAAATAATAAACAGGAACCATGAATTGGTCGGAAGGACGGCTTAGATACCAACAAAGGTCTACATATTCAGATCATGTGACATTTAATCACATCGCACAACTCAAGTCACGCCAATTTTTCATCCGAAGGTGCGAATGGCATGCCTTTGAATTTGTCAAATGTTACGCAGAAATTTCCAACGTTCGAAGGACGTTTTCCTATCGTAACATCAAAATTAGTACACTGAAACTAACAAAGTAGTCGAAAGGGCTACTCAGGTACAATAAAAAATTAAAAAACCACAGTTATTTTGTACCAGTACACTCAGTTAAATTTGTGGTATAGGGTTCACTTATCGACAGACATAGACAAGAGGTCATGGAGGACGACGTGAACAAGTAAGTGAACTCGTAATTACAAATATCGCCAGATAACTTGCGAACTCAAATAAGTGTCACGGGTAGTCAATCATGAGTAGTCTGAATCCGTAAA